>WEKX01019947.1:72541-106655 GCA_013390025.1 Pitta sordida
GGGTCCCGGGGGTCCCGGGGGTCTCAGTGGTCTCAATGGTCTCCTGTGATCCCCGTGGTCTCGGGAGCCCCTCCCGGTCCTGGTGGTCCGCGGGGTCCCGGGAGTCCCCGTGGTCGCGGGACCACCGGGACCTCCACGACCTCGGTGTGCTGGGGTGGTCCCTGTGGTCCGTGTCTCGCCTCCGGGCTGAGCGGAGTCGCGATGTATCGGCGTGTCACCCCCAGTGCCGGTGCCTGGCTGGGAGGGAGTCCCGGCACTGGGGGTCCCGTCGTTGGGGGGTCCCGTTATTTGGGGTACCCGCCATGGACGGGGGTCCCACCCGGTCCCGGTGAGCTCCTCCAGGACACCGGGGCTCCGCAGGCCGGGGGCACCCTCGGGTGGCATCACCCCCGTGTGGGGGTCACATCACCCCAGTGTTCGGCAGGAGGAGAGGGGCTGCAGCCGTGTCACCCGTGCTGGATGTCACCTGTAGTGGGATGTCACCCATGCTGAGGTGTCACCCATGCTGGGTTGTCACCCAGGTTGGGATGCCACCCTTGCTGGGATGTCACCTTTCTCACCAGGGTGGCCCATCCCATCTCTGCTCCTCGGGGTCAGGGATCTCTGCTCCGTCTCTGCACCTTGTACCACCCAGTCTCACCACTGGTGCCTGCAGCTGGCCCACATTTGGGGTGGAGACTGGATTGTTCCAGTCCCTAAAAGTCCTGGCTGTCCCCTGGCATCTCCCTGGCAACTCCTGTCTCCCCTCTCATCCATCCATGCTCTCATCCCTTGGACGACACCACCCGAGCACTCCCTCCTGCAGCCCCGGCATTTCTGCCTCTGGAGGATTTAGGGGGCTCTAGGAGAGGCATTTCCAGCTCTTTTCCCGAGGACAATTAACCCTTTTTGCTTCAGCAGGTCTGTAGCTGCCTGTGCCTCCAGTCACACCTCACGTGCTTTCCCGAGCAGCTTCTCCGCACCCCGACGCTCCTGCACCAACGCTGTGCCACAGGGACGTCTCCCTTAGTCACAATCCCCGTGGGAAGGGGCTGTGGGAGGAACAGCTTGGCTCTGGTCACATCAGATCCCTCATCGGAGCTCCATCTCCTGGCTCCCCATGGCCACAAAGGTGACGGTGGCCGTGCCATGGGGCAGGTTTGGGGATACGATGGGCCAGGGGAGGCTCTTCCCAGCCTTCAGCTCCTGTGCCGTTGGAGAACAGCCCCGGCAAGCCCGTGGATGTGGGAGCAGCTCTCCCAAGGTCTTCCCCCAGCAGCAGAAGGGATCCAAGCTCAGCTGCTCCGCTGGGAGGGTGCAGAGGGTCCTGTGGGGTGGGAGCTGAGGTGGCTCAGGCCCAGGAGGGTGGGGGTGGCTCCTGGCACTGCGCACAGCAGTGGGGTGGGGGCACAGGTGTCCCCCAAAAAAGGAGGATCTCGGGTGACACTGAGTCTGTCGGGAGTTTTCGTGATGCCCCAGCCTCCCTCGAGTGCCTGTGCTGGAAGGGGACGTGTGGGGCTGTGCCTGCCTGAGCTCTGAGCCCCCCCAGGCTGCTGTCCCCTCTCCCTGCCACTCTGGTGGCTCCAGGCAGGGCTTTTATCCCTCTCCCTGTCCCCTGCAGGACGGGGGTGCTGCAGGATCCTGCTGCCGGCGGGTGGCCGTCCCCTCGTTCCGTGGGTGCTGCACCCACTCCCCATCACCGGGAGGTGAAGCTGGTGACGGGCAGGGCGGCGGAGGAGGCAGAGGAAGAGGAGGGAGAGGAGGATGAGGAGGTGTTCAGCGTGCAGCAGGTGCCGAGGCGACGCTCGCCACAACAAATCCCTGTGATTCAGCCCCGGGAGCATCTGCCGGGAACAAACCGGGGCGGGGCTGGTGTCACGCAGCCGCCGGTGCCGAGGAATCCTGGAGCCCCCCGGGAACGGGATCCTGCCCAGTCCCGCTTTCCTGAGACCCCACAAGCCCCCTCTGGCCTCAGTGTGTCTGGTTCTCTCTCGCCGTGACTCAAAGCCGTGGTGGCCTCTTCATCTCCGGGAGCACATTCCAACCTAAATCTGGGCTCTTCCAATCCTCCCCACCCTCCCACGCACAGCAGCCGCCTTCAGCCGAGCGGAAAGGACAGTGCCAGGTGTGGGAATACACCTTGGTGTGTTTTCATGGAGGTAAAACACCCCTGGGAAGAGGCAACCAGATCTCCCTCAGCTTCCACCGACATCAGCGTGGGAGCTGCCAGCCCTGAGCCTCTGTGAAAACCTGCCAGCCCCGTGTCCTGGCTCCAGATGATATTGAAAACTGCAAGGGAGAGAATGAACCACCCAGGTGTTCATTTTCCACCCCGGAATGGGGAGCTAAAACACTTCCCAAAGTACCCGAGCGGTGTAATCTTCCCCTTCTCCTCCTTCAGATCTATAAAATTGAGTCTGACCGGCCGTTCTCTTCTCACAGCTCCGGAAAAAATTTCCTCCCTGATTATCTGAATTTTGCCCTTTTTTTTCCTTGTCTTGCCACCTCTTTTCTCATTTTTATGATCAGCCCAGAGACTCCTGCCTTTCCTTTGCAGCCCCTCCAGTGGATGGTGTCTCTGGGACTGGGGTTGGAGGGTGGAATGAAGCCTTTAACTCATCAAAGGGGCTCGAGAACGTGTTTCCCTGTTGTCCCAGCCATGGGTGGCATCTCCCATCCCTGGCACAGGACTCTCCAGGGAAACTGTGGGAAGAGCCTTCCAGCATTATCCTCACCTTCCTTTAACCTCTGGTACTTGTGTTCTCCCCTCTGACAGCTCAGCCCTGTTTGTTTTTGCACCTTGACTGATTTCGCTCTTCAAAAGCCCTTCATTAACCCCACGCTGGGTTTTGGAGCGTTTCGTGTCGCTCCTCGGTCCCGGCTTTCCTGAGCTGAGCCCGAACTGGCACCGGCTCCTTTAATCCCTGAATTCTTCATCCTGAATTCCAGATGTGCCACAGACACCCAAGAACGGCCTCCCCACTTCTCCCTGCTCCGAGTGGGGCGTGTGTGGGACGTGGAGCTGCCCCAGGTTTGTCCCACTGTGGTGGTCTGGGGATGGTTCCAGCCCCTTATTCCCAACCTTGTTATCGCCTCAGTGCTGGAATCTCGTGGCCTTTTGATCCCTCTCATCCATCCAGGGAGCCTGGACATCCCTGCAGCCCTGAGATGAGTTTGGATCTGGGGGGGTGTGGCTGTTTTTTCCAGTTGTCCTGCCGAGCTGGAACCAGATGTTGGGGAATTTCCTCCACTCCTGCAACTCCCTTCCAATCAAGATCGAGGTCCGGGCAGCTCACCCGTGTTTGTGGGGATGGTTCCAGACCAGTTCAGGCTCTTTTTGAACTGGTTAACCCACAGCAGAGGTTACAGCTGTACTCTGGTGGTCCAGAGTTCATCTGGACAGAAATATCTTGTCCTTGATTTGCTTCTCTCGAGGTTTTGGTTGTTACTCCTGAGTCACGTTGCTGTGAGTCAGGAACCAGCACCTGGATTCCTCCTGTACATTTAGGGGCTCTCCTCCCTTTGGAACCATTTTCCACCGGGCAGGATTGATCCCTGGCTGGCAGCAGGGCTGAGGGAAGACCCCTAAATTCAGGCTGTGTGGTGGGTCCACAAAACTCCCCTCAACGTCTCCTTCACCCCTGATTTCCCCCCAGACTTCCCAGCACTTTATTCCTGTAACTTCCATGCCCTCTGTGGTTAAATGTGGTTCCAGGAACAACCTGCCAACGATTTCACCGAAGTTGGGGCTGCCCCTGGTGCAGAGCGTGGATTTGCCAAGCTGGAACTAAACTGGGGCTTAAATCAGGGCTGAACCAGCGAGGAACAAACGATGGATGGGGCTGTTCCCAGACCCAGTGACCAGGGAGGACTTGGAGGTCACTGGAGCATCAGATAACCTTTATCCCCTTTGACTGTTGAGTTTCTAAGAGCATTAAGGGCTTACTTAACCATCACCCAAGTGTCTCAGCAAAAAATATCCTGTTCCCTGCAGCAGAGAACACCTGGGATTTCGAAGGAGGCAGCTTCACCCACCCAGGTGATTCCTGAATTCCAAAAAAGGACTTTTCTCCCTTCCCTCCCCCCCTCCAAAATCCATCCATGGGAGCCGTGGTGGGGCTGCTCAGGCTCAGGGCCAAGATCCAAATGGACATTTTTAATCCACTCTGTGCGGGCTCAGTGACATTTCTGAGCCGCCGGCTTGGAGCAGAGCTCGGAGCCAAATCCTGCCTGGAAATTCCCTCTCCCAGGCACTGATGGGACGAGTGGATGTCCCCAAGACCCCCTCTGCATTCCCATCGCGGTTGGAACAGCGAATTTGCCTAGATTTGGTGTGAAAAGCATTGAAAATCATACAGGGATTGGTTGTGGGATGGGGGGGGGTCATTTCTGCAGAGGAATGGAATTCATCCCAATTAACGGTGCGAACGCGCGCGGTGTCAAAACAACGCGTGGAAATAGCTCCAAACAAACCAGAACGCCAGTCAGAAAAGAAAATGTACTTTGGAAAGCTGGCAGGATTAAAAAAAAAAAAAAGAGAAAATTAACAGAAAATGAGAAATGCAGCAGAAGTTTCTCCTTGGTAACTCTTTGGTTTTTTGGAGCAGAATTCAGAGGCTCGTTCAGAGGCAACTCTGGTCATTCGTGGAGGGTGAAATAGTTGGTTAAACTGGTTTAATCCACGAAACACTGATATTTTATAGATCCCAGCAATCCTCTCCTCTGAAAATGAGATTTTTTTGTTGTTGTTATTCCTGGGAAATGCCTCCCGACAACTGGGCGAAATGTGAGGCTGGAGAAGCGAGGGGGGGAAGAAAATGAGTTTTAAACACCGTAAATGACAACCGGGGAAAGTCCTTACAAGAGAGAAGTAACTTTTGATTTATTCCAGGGTAATACACAGAGCCTGGATCAATATATCACTACCAAAGAGATGCTTGCTTTTATATACATATATATATACTGACTCTAATGGACTCGAATCCAACATCCCTGTGAGGGGAGAGAAGCCAAAAGACTCGACTGCGGCAGCAGGAGTTGGGAAATGTCTTTAAGTGACATGAAAAGAATGAAAAAAGGGAAATTAAAGGCAGCAGCTAAATGAGTAAAATCCTTGGCGCTGCCGTGGAGGATATTTAAAGGCGCCGTGTGAAGGTGTGGAGTCACTGAGGGGCAGCTGGAGGGGCTGAGGGAGCCCTGGGAAGTTGGGGACCAGGAGATCCCGGGGGGGATTTGGGGACATGGCACCTGGCCAGGTGTTGGCAGGGAGGAAAAATCCTCCTTGGAGCCGCAGGAGGGACTGGAGGGGCTCTGGAAACAGGGAGGCACTAAAGGCTGTGGAATTGTGGCTGAAGGACAGAAGTGGATCCACAGGGACACCCAGCTGAGCTCCCCCCTGTTCCCAGAGACATTTTGTTCTCATTCAGCTCCTCACTCTATATTTAGAGGTTAAAAGCCCTTTTATGAGGCTGGTTTTTCAGGGAGACATCCAGGCAGCTCCATCCTGAGGTGCGGCGGGAGCAGGGAGGTGACATCGGGATAACGGGGACCTCAGACAAGGTCCTTGTGCTGCTGCTGCTCCCAGGGACATCCCTGTGCCCCTGTGCAGGGCTGGGGGACTCAAACCAACGAGGTTTTAGAGTAAATCACGGAATAGTTTTGATTGGAAAAGCCCTTTAAAGTCATCGAGTCAAACCTCCCCACCCACGTCCCTAAATCTGAAGGTGGAAGATCCAAAGGGTGTCCAAGGTGTGGGGTGATGGGTCAGGGTGACGTGGAATAGGAGAATCATGGAATGTTGGGAATGTTGGGAAAGGATCTCAAAGCTCACCCAGTTCCACGGGCAGGAACGTCTTCTGCTCTCCCAGTTGCTCCAACCCGGCCTTGGACACTTCCAGGGATGGGGTTTGTTGGGATTCCCACACTTTGAGTGAGTTCCTGCATCAAAGTGGTTTTTTTTTTCAGGGGATGAAGAGTCAAGTTCATGGATTAATAACCATTTCCAGGAGTCTGGAGCCCGGTGGCAGCAGGCAGAGCTCTGGGATGGCATTTGTGCTGCTCAGAGCATTCAGGGGACTGTGAATAGTGAGCTGGCAGATTTTTAGGGACAGAAATGATTGAGGAGAGCCAAATGTAAGAAGCTGAAGAGGGTCCCATGATGCTCAGGCATGAAATGGCAGATTCCATTCCATTGAAATCCATGTGAGGCCGATTCCAAAGGCAGGAGAGGGAGCGGATGGGGGTGTTGCAGCTGGCACTGGGATGGACTGGGGGAGGTACTGGAATCCTGGCAGAACTGGCCGCTCTCTAAGAGCTGGGTTTGTGGGGTAGTGCCCAGCCTGGGCTGGGGGGAATGGAAGGGAGTGGAGCAACATCTGTGCTCGGGAGAAATGGCACCTCGGCATTTCCCACCGCGGGAGAAGTGGGTGAGGAGATGGATGGGATCCAGTCCCATCTCTTTGTGAATCCACCTTCTCAGGAGCCCCAGGGTTGGGAGCAGAGGGTTCAAAAGGGGGTGAGATGGGCTCACAGCAAAATCCACAGTCCAGAAAGTTCTGTCCAGGGTGGAATCACAGAAACATTAAGGTTGGGAAAGCAGCTCCAAGGTCAGTGAGTCCAAGCTGTGCCCCACCCCCACCTTGTCCCCCAGTGCCACGGCCAGTCCTTCCTTGGACACTCCAGGGATGGGCTGTCATGGGGTGAGCTCTTTTGTTCTATTGCAAAACTTTTTCTCCTTTTTACTGGAACAGACAATAGGTTTCTCTTCTTATCTCCCTTTCCCTCCCCTGAAAGGAATGTGGCCAGGGGAGGGGTTTTCTCCTTTTCACCTGACAAACAATGGAGGATTGTTTTTCTTATCTCCCCTCCCTGGCAAGGCATGTGGCCAGGGGAGGAGTCTTTTTCTCCTTTCTACTGGACAAACAATGGAGGATTGTTTTTCTTATCTTCCATGTGACATGGGGAGGGGCCTGAGGGACAGGGCGGGCTGAGTGACAGCCAATGGCATGGGAAGACATGCCCACAAGGCATGTGACACGGGAGGGGCCCGAGGCCCTATAAATGCAGCTGCTGAGCTCCCAGGAGGAGGTTTGTGGACCTTCTGGACTGAGGATGCCTCGTTTTCACCTCTGATAGCCACTGCTGCCATTTTGCCCAGGACCACGTGGACCTTTGACTCCTCATCTCAGCACAGCTTTTCCCCTGCAGCCCCTTGGACATTTCAGGAAAGGATCACTGGCTGTTACTCCACTGGTTTGCTTACCCTGATCCCTATTCTCCTGCCCCTGGAATCCTGGAGGTGCCATGGTTTTTCTCTTGAACGAGGCACCCCCCCTTGTGCTTGTTTATTTCCCAGTTGTCTACAGTTGTCATTGTTCCATTGGTTTGGATTTATTTTAATACTGTTATTGCTGTTGTTCAAACATATATATATATTTGTAATATTAATTATTTCCCTTTCTCCCAGTAAAGTTCTTCTTTTTCTCCATATATCTATTATTGAAATATTTCCAAATTTAATTCATACTTCATCTTAATTGACCTTAGGACATGGGCACTCCAAACCTCCCTGGGCCCTGACAACCCTTTCCAGGAGGAAATTCCTCCTGAATTCCCACCTGACCCTCCCAGGCTCTTCCCTCTCCTCCTGCCCCTTGTTCCCTGCAAGCAGAGCCTGATCCCCCCATCTCCACCCTCCTCTCAGGCTGTGCCAGGTGTGCCTGAGGAGCACCAATCCCAACCACCTCTGATCCCTGGAGCTGGAAGGAATTCCCAGTGCGGAAAGGGGAGGTGCTGCAATCCCTCACCCGCAGCCCTTTGGGAATAGCTGCTCCCAGGAATTGCGAAGCCAAGGTCTCATCCTGCTTCCAACATCTCAGGGTGGTGCTGAGGTAGCCCAGGGAGCTGGAATTCCATTGCTGGGGACATTTCCCACCTGAAATCCCTCCTCATGCCTGTAAAGGAGTGACAGAGGGGCAGCTGGCAGGGATGTGACACCTTTTTTTTCCTGAGCCACTGAGCCCGTGACACAAGGCACACGCGGAGCCACTGAACAGGCAAATGTGTCTCCGGGTTTTCTGCTTCGCTGTGAAATGAGAAGGTTGTTTTTACATCCAGCTCTGCTTGTTGGAACATCTTCTGCTTGGTTAAAGCAGCTCCGTCGCCGCCACCGGCGTCACACGGGCCCCTCTGCGGCCTTGCCAGGGAGTAAACACGAGGGAAAAGGGACCTGGGGACAATTGTTCTGGGATTTCTCTGCTTTTCTGGGCCTGTGGGGGAGTAGGTGTCGTTATGGGGCTGGGGGTTGGCAAAACTCAGCTTTAAAATGGGGCTGTGTGTTGGCAAAACTCAGGTTTAAACTGGGCCTGGGGATTGGCAAAATTCAGCTTTAAACTGAGGCTGTGGGTTGGCAAAATTCAGGTTTAAACTGGGGCTGGGGGTTGGCAAAACTCAGGTTTAAACTGGGGCTGGGGGTTGGCAAAATTCAGGTTTAAACTGGGGATGTGGGTTGGCAAAACTCAGGTTTAAACTGGGGCTGGGGATTGGCAAAATTCAGGTTTAAACTGGGCCAGAAGAGGGAAGAGGATAAAGTCAGGATCCCTGGAGATAAACCTGGAGGTGCCACCCAAGGTTGGAAGTCTGGTGAGGTCCCTTCTGCTGTCCCACAGAGGGGACAGGGCAGTGATGGAGTCAAAATCCCTGGAAGTGTCCAAAAAGCGTGGATGTGGTTTGGAGGTGACCTGGAGACTCGTGCTCCGGCATCCTCCGCCTCCATCACATCCTTGGCACGTTTCTTTTCCAAATATTCGAGGAAAATCTGCTTTTTTTAGCCCTTTCTCTGGTTCTTCCTGTGTCAGGAGTTTGGCGGTGCAGCAGCACCATTGTCCTCCCTCTCTTTCCACGAGGTTTCACTGGTTTGTACTGGGACGAGTTGCAGGGTGTCCCGGGAATTGTCCCCCCTTGTCCCCCATTCCCAATATTCCTGTTGTGTTCATGTCTCCATTTAGGACCTCCCAACCCTCTCCCCCTTTTCCTGGAGGTCTGGAATACACCTGAATTCTATTTATATTTATTTATATTTATAGATTTATCTCTTTTTCAACAGCCACCTTTGTCAAGAGACCCCCCAGCTCAGGTCTCCAGGGCTGAGCTTGTTTTCCCAGGAGCAGAAGTGGCAGGCGTTAATCCCACCAACCTCCTGGATCCAGGGGGAAGTTCCAGATATTCCTCCAGCAGGAAACAATCCCAGGTCATCAGCTCCACCAGGAATTGGTTGGAAAAGCCCCTGAAAATCGTGGAGTCCAACCATACCCCTCAGCACTGCCATGGTCACCTCCAAACCCTGTCCCCCATGTGCTCCATCCATAATTTTTGAGCATTTCCAGGGATTTTTAAATCCACCACTTCCATGGTCACCTCCAAACTCTGTTCCCCATGTGCCACATCCACGTTTTTTTTGATTGGAGAAGCAAACCCGGAGCTTCCCGCGGTGTAATTAACCTTCAGAGGCAAGAAAACGTTCCAAACTGAGGAGCCTGGAGCAAAAAATTATGGATCCAGAGGATAAAATGGATGATGAGAAGTCATCCAGGTCTCCCTTCCTTAAGGATGGGATCAGAGATGGTGCAGAAAGGCACTGAAAGGGTTGGAAAATGCTGCTGAAGGCTGTAATACTCTGGAATTACCTGCCAGGAATAATCTGGTGGTGGGGGGGGGTTGTGCCCCAAAAAATCCCACAGGAATTTCTACAGGCAAATACCCGGGGAAAATAAGGAAAAAAATAAAAAATAAAAAAGAAGCAGCTCTGATGTGGCAGAGAAAAGCAATTTATTTAATAGAGTGTATTGGGATTCCCAAAATGCTTTCAGCGGTGTCCTTCACCAGAGGCTATAAGGAAAAAATAAGCAGCGCTGGGAGGAGAGGAAAAGTGTTGGAAAGGATGAGTAATTGGATGAGAGGTCAGGAGTGAGGTGGGAGTAAACAACCAGCCCTGAGTGCCGGGAGAGAGTGGACCAGGCAGTGCTGGAAAGATGAAAATACGTGGAAAACACCTTGGGAAGGGGTTGGGGATGTTGTCTCATGTTCCTGCCTCATCCCAACCCACCCTGGGAACAACTGGAGAGACGAGGAGTGACCCAGCACTGCTGAGCCCACCTGGGTTTGGTGCCCAAATTTGGAGTTTGGGTCATTTTTTTTTTTTTTTCTTGTGTATTCGACGGAGAAAAAGCAGAGAATGAGTAAAAAAGGAATTGGTGGCAACCCCCGGGCTGGGGGTTCATTTTGGGATGTTCATTTAGAAATGGGGACAACATGAAAATTCACGTTTGCAGGGTGGGGGGTTATTGATTGGCAAAGGAAAGTTGAGGATCCCGAGGCACAAAGGGCAAAGGACGAGGATATTTGTGCAAGAAAAGCCTGAATAAGAGCAGGAAGAGGAGTTTTCTCTGCATCCATCCCCATCATCTTCCTGCAGCTTCCACTTTTCAAAAGGCTCTCTGGAAATGTCAGAGCAAACAGCCCCAAGTCCAATTCAGAACCATAAAATCGAGGAATGATTTGGCTTGGGAAAGGACGTTAAAGCTCATCCATTCCATTATCCCAGGTTTCTCCAATCCTCATCCAACCCGGCCTTGGACACTTCCAGGGATGGGATTTAGAGGCTGGGAAATCTGCTTGGGAGAGAAGGTTCTGAAAAAAAAGACCCTCCCCCAAAATTATCTGATTTTCACTTCCAGGCTGGAAGTTCCTCCCAGTGGATTCATCCCAGCAGGAGCCGGAGGGAAGGGGCTGGAGGGAACCTCAGGTTGAGACAAGAAAGAGGCTCCAAAATATCCAAAATAACCATTGGGATGCTGTCATTTGGAATCTTCATCCCTAAAAAAGCTGGGGGCTGTGCTTGGGGAGTCCTGGTTCAATTCCATGAGGCCTGGATGAGGATTTGGGGCTGAGCTGAGTCCTCTGGGTCCTGCTGTGGTCCCAGTTTTTCTCCCGTGTTGGGAATGTTGGATCAGCTGTACTGGAATTGCTGGGATTGGGGTGGTTCTCACCCACACACCCTTGGCTTGGGCTCATCCTTGGCCACCAGGAATTGCTCTCCCAAGAGGGATAAATTCCAAGCTGTTTGCAGGGAAGGCATTTCTTGGAATAGAAACCCTCTTTTCCTCTCTCTATTCTCTTTCCTCTTATTTTTTCCTGTCTCCTCTTTCTCCTCGCTCGTTTTCCCTCCCCTCTCCTCCTTCCAACTCCCATTCCACCAGAATTCCTCTCTGGCCATGGATAAAGTGTGTGAAATCCAAAAGCAAAGGCATTTTTGGTGGGGGGGGAGAAGGAATATGGACTGTGAAATTGGGCTTAGAAACGAGCACAAACAACCCTGAACTGTGGCTCCTGAGCCCCGTTTACGAGGCCGCTAATCCCCATCTGCCAGGAGGGGGGTTCCCGAGGAGGATCCGCCTTTTCCCGGCACAGCCGCTTTGGGGATTCCATGGAAATCCTGGAATTCCATGGGAAGAGCCTGGAAATGATTCGCTTCTCCTGGAATTAATTCCTTTTGGGTCGTTCCCAACTTGATGGATCTTTCATGCGTCAGATCCCATCCACCATCCCGGGTTTTTCTGGGAATGGGAAGGGGAAGAAGCAGCCGCTTTATGAGGCCCAAAAGACTCATAATTTCAGTTTGAGGAGGAGGTGGTGAATGTGGGGAAGGCAGAGCTGCCGTTCTCCCGAAATTCCACAGTATTCCAGAGGTTCTCCAAACCCCACAGCGCCAGGACTGTGTGCACTTGACAAATCCTGGTGGAGAATCATTTAAAACACAGAAAAGGAAGTTAATCCTTACACGGCTGGAAGGGAGAGCGTGTTTAAATGGGATATTGGGAAGAAATTCTTCCCCTGTGAGGGTGGAGATGTTGCTGGCACAGGATGTTCCATCCCTGGAAGTGTCCAAGGCCAGGTTGGAGCGACCTGGGGTATGGGAAGGTCTTGGAGTGGAACTGGATGAGCTTTAAGGCCCCTCTCAACCCAAACCAGTTCGGAATTCCACGATTCTGGGACTCCAAGGGAGGAACCTGCTGCTGAGGGAGGCAGGAAAATTCCAGAGGTCCCTCAGCAGGAGCTGAAGACACCAGACAAGGACGTCTCCAACATCCACAATCCCATGACTTGCAAATATTCCTGTCCTGGAATATCAGCCCCCCTCAGAGCAAAGCCAGGTCTTGTTTGGGATCCACAACACCCTGACCCCGAGCTGAGGACAGACTTTGTTTTCCTGGAGGAGCAGACACAGCTGGAAAGCTGGAACCGAAACATTTATCGACGACCAAGAACTTCTGGGTCTCGCTTTGTGGAAATTGAATTTTCAAATCACTTTTTAGGTGTAAAACTTCTCTGGGCAGGTGGGTCCTTCCTTGGATTTTGGCACTGCCAGGGAAGCAGCGAGTGTGTGGGATTGTGCAGCAGAGTGGGATGTTTTCCAACCCCCACATTTGGCTCCTTTCTTGCTGTAAATTCCTGCTGCAAAATTTACCCGGAGGAATTTTGCCAAGCCCGTCCTGGATGGCAGAGAATTACCTGCAACTGATCCCAGGCATCAAGGAAAAGCCTTTTCCCCACATTCCTGCTGGGTGAGATGATCCCTCCCAGCTCCTGCCGCTGGGATAACTGGGATGCTGCTGGAATAACCCCTCACTCCTATGGAGAGAGGCTGGAATTGCATCAGGAGCAGCATTTACCGTGTGGATTTTCCTGCTCTTTGATGTGGAGCCTGTGCCCTGCAGACCTGTTGGAGCAGCAGCAGCAGCTCCTGGCTGGAGAAATTCCTCCTGCTGCGAAATCACTGGGATTTGCTGCTTGTTTTTCATCCGTGGCGGGTCCCCAAAGATGATTCAGGAGCAGTTCTTCCTCCCAGCGTGGCTTTTTCCAGCCTTGGATGTTCGTCCAGAAGCATTTCCCACTCCCCATCTTTGGCTCACTGTTGGTCACCACGTTTTTCCTGGGAATTTGCTCCCTAAATGAGCCTTGTGAGGGATCCTGGGAGAGGACCAGAGTCTCCTTTCTCTCATCCTCTGAATGGGTGTTTTAGAGCTTTTTTTAAGTGATTTTGGGCATTTTAAAGATATTTTTAAAGATATTTTGGGGTGTTTTAAAGAGATTTGGAGTGTTTGGAGTGCTGCTGTTTTAGGCATTTTAAAGAGATTTTGAAAGAGATTTTGAAAGAGATTTTGAAAGAGATTTTGAAAGATATTTTGAAAGATCTTTTGGGGTGTTTTAAAGAGATTTGGAGTGTTTGGTTTGTCCCTGGGGTGGGGATGTGGTGCCAGGCTGGAATGTGCAGGTGAGTCAGGGTTCCCACATCAATCCCTGCTGGAAAAGTGTTATCCCAGCACTGGGAAGGACCCTTGGAGTGTTCCCGGGATAATTCAGGTGGGCAGGACCTCGGGAGGTCCCCGGGGTCTGTTCAGAGGTTGGCCCACAAAGACCCACAGAGGTTGGCTTTTAACTCACCCCCATCTCTGGAGCTCCTGATGCTCCAGTCGAGCTCTGAAACCCCTCCCAGAGAACATCCAGTGACTTCTTTTCTGCCCTAAACTCTCACCCTGCACTGGTCCAAAATCCGGCCATGGCTGCTGAGCACACCAAGGACAAAGGCAGAGTTATGAATCCTCTCCAGCTCTGAGATAAGACTCGGCATAATTAGAAACTTTTTTTTTTAATGTGCAGAAATGAATCAAAGCTCCTTCTCCTCCTGGGACACTTTAACTCTTCACGGCTTCCATGATTCGTTGTGGAATGGTTTCTTTCTCCATTCCAGGGCTGGGGAAAAACCTGCAAGAAGAAAGAAATCTGAGCTGCTTGACCCCTGTGGACAAAGGAGGGACAAGTCTGGGATGTGACAATGTCCAGCAAATCTGTCACTGTGCCTTGAGGGTCCTGACAGTCGGGGACCAAACTGGGACCCTTTGGATTTGATGAGTTTCCCAATAATTTTCCTGTTGGCCTTATTTTGGAGCAGCCCACGGGGTTTCACCGACCAGAGTCTTGGGTCTGGTTTGGGTTTCTGGGTTTCCTGTGGGTCAGGAGCTGTTCCCTGACTCGGTGGAGCTCCAGGAGCTCCCAGGGCTGGTGAAACTGGGATCCCTGTGCAGCAAACACTGGGAGCGGCTACTGGGTGACTTCCAAACCCTCAGCCGGGAGCCAGGAAGGAAAATGTGGTTTGTGTTAGGAAAACACATGGAAGTGGATCCAAGTGCGTGCAGGGCCCAGCAGGAAGACATCACTGCTGGGAACAGCCAGGATTTTTGGGATGTTGGTGACTCTGTTGTATCCCTGTTGTGACCTTCTCCAGGGTGGATTTAGCAGGGCCTGACCAGTCTGGTGAGGGGACAACAGGTGACAGCAATGGGTGTCACGCCTCGGCTTTAACGAGGTGTTTAATGTGGCGATTCCATGGAAAACCGGTTGGAACTCTAGCTCAGAGAGGGGCAGTGACCAGTGGGAGGCCTCACTGGTGGTCACCTACCAGTGGGTTCCTACTGGGACCCCACATCCCTCGACCCCAGCACTGGTGAGGTGTTCAAAAACGTGGATGTGGCACTTGAGGATGTGATTTGAGGATGAGGATGAGGTTGGACTCGATGGTCTTGGAGGCCTTTTCCAACCCTTATGATCCCACAATTCCATGGATCTGTCGTGCCTGGGAAGGCTGTAGGATTTTTTTGGGGGGTGATCCTGCCTTGGAGGGCGTCTGGGATGGATGGTGATCCCTCACCTGGAAAACCAAGGGAACCAACACTAACAACAACACAGCGGCCCGGGTTATCCCCAGCCAGGGCTCTTCCTTCTCGCAGGAAAACATCAGGATCAGGCTGGATGGAGACCATGGATTCTCCTCAGAAAACACAAATAACCCTTCGGGTTTTTATTTCTCTGTCTTATCAGGTTGTATAAAACCCCTTCCAGTTTTTTCCAGGCCATGGTGTGAATCTCTCTGCCCTTCCTGGTTTGGAACACGAGGGATCTCAGGGAATTTCCATCCAGCTCCACTCAGGCTGGGAGCAACCTGCCTTCATGACATTAATTAATTAACATGAATTAATTTTCCCGGCCCAGCCTTCCACCTCCGGGATGCTCCGAGTCACCCAAAGGTTCTTCCAGGCCCAGCTTGTTGTTCTTCTTCCCGAAATTCGCCGGTTGGTTCCAGTTCCGACCCTGCTCCCGGTTTCCAGTTGAGCTCTGGAATTGCAGCAACGGAGCTGAGCTGATCCCGAGCAAACTGTGCACAGAGAGCTCCCTCCCAGGAGGAGTCAGCACTGGATTTGCTGCTGGAATTTGAGCTTTGCCTGGATCCTTCAAAGAGAATCTCGGCGAGGAAGGAAGAGCCGCTGGATTAATCCCTTCAAAGGCAGCGGTTCCCTCGGAATCAGCTCAGCCAAGGGAAGTTTATCCCACCAGTTTGGGTTTCTGGAGGGGGGGGTTCTCGCGTCTCCTGGTGGGAAAAACGCGGCTGTGGAGGTAAAAAATGTGGTTGGGGAGTGTGGGGGTGGGAAATGCTGTTTTAGGTGAAAAAATGCGGTTCTAGAGGTAAAAAAAATGGAGTTATTAGTGAGGAAAATGGAGTTCTGGAGGCTAAAAAATGGAGTTATTGGTGAAAAAAAAGCCATTCTAGAGATTAAAAAAATAGAGTTACAGATGAAAAAAATACGGTTCTAGAGGTCAAAAAAAAGCAGTTGCAGGGGGAAAAACGCAGTTCTAGAGGTGAAATTGGAGTGAAAAAAATGATGGTGAAAAAAAAATGAACCCCCAGTTCCGGAGATTAAAAAAATGGAGTTATAGGTGAAAAAAAATGAAGTTCTAGAGGTTAAAAAAATGGAGTTATAGGTCACCCTCCCCCCTCCCCAATTCCTGGCAGCATCAATCTGAGCTTTTTTGGGGAGCAGGGATTTGGCTGCAGTTGGATTTACCTGGGATTTGGGGACAGGGAGAGGCACAGGAATGACCAGAGTTCCCTGGCCCATGAGGGAATGCTGGAGCGCAAGTAAAAATATAAATAAAACATAAATAAAACTCTAAATATCAGAAATTTGGGTAAAAATAAATTGATTCAAGAAGTCGAGCCGCCAAACCCAGAGGGTCCCGTCGGGTGACGGATGAAGTTGCCAAAAGCGCAATAAAGAGGCAGCAGAGCTGGAGTGGGAAACGTGGAGGTGTTTGTGGGTAATTATAGAGAAACCAACACACTTTGTCATCCTGCTGGGAATCCTGGCCCCCCCACTTGGCTCCCGAGATTAATTCCCTGGAGATTTTCCATGTCAGTGCCTTGCTCAGCCCATCAGAACGACGTTAAAAAAAACAAATCAATGCCCTCGGAGCAAAATGAACTGCGGGTAAAAGGGACCCTGGGAAGAGATCCTGGGGAAAATTGGGAAGGGGAGGAGGGTAAAGGCAGGTTGGAGGGGGAAGAGGGGAAAAATTCCTCTTTAGGAGAGGGGTCAGGGCCCAGGGAAGGGCTGAGCTCTACCATTTGGAGCTCAACACATCTCCCAGGTGGGGTTTTGTCAGCAGCAGATGGATTTGGGCTTCCAAGTGCGCCTCGTCTCTGGAATGTCACACGGGATGGGGACAGAATTCCTGGAAATTCCTGGAAATCCTTCAAGATTCTTGGAAATCCCTGAGGGAACTGCTGAAGGCTCCGGGCCTGCAGGGCTTGGGAGGTCCTTGGGAGGAAATTCTGGAGCTCAGGGAATAAATAATTCCTTGGAGTCCTCTGGCTCCTTCCATCGCTCCTTGGGCTGGTCCCAGCGTTTCACCCTAAGGAATCTGGGTTGATTTTCTTTTCAAATCTAGGAAATAAAAAAAAAAAAATTAAACTCAGTTTGGGGGGTTTTATCTGTTTTACCTTTCGGTGGGAGCTGTTCTGCCAAGGCAGTCCCAACACTGCCAAGCAACCAGTGATTTATCCAGTCATTTGGAGTGGATAAAATTCCCTTTCTACCACCAGATACTGGGGTTTTTTTGGATGGAACCATTAAAATGGTCGGTCTGTTTGCCCTTCCCAACCCAATTCCTGGTGAAAACACCCATTTTTTCCCTTCTTTAATCCCTCTCAATGATTCCTTCCTCCCTCAGCGACTGTTCCTACGCTCCTGAGATCCTCCTTTTTCTCCTTGCTCGCCCTTCCTGCTCAAGCTGTACAGTCGGATATTTAATATTCCAGACATAAGTTAGCCCCAACGAGCCTGTTATGCCAATTAAATCAGAATTTTTGCTTTGTACGGAAAAAATTCGAGCTCCTCCTGTTTGTTCTGTTTCTACTGTTTGTCCACACGGATTCCTGGATATTAAAGCCTTTGTCCACTGCTGTCCTTGTCCTCTCCTGAACCACAAATGGTGCAAAACCAGCCTGGATTTGGGATGGTTTCTTGCCTGGCCGGAGGTTTTTCAGGACACCACTTCTCTGGTGGTTAAAATCCTATTAATTTCCAGCCTGTGTGTTCGTGGACAAATTCCTATTTATTTATTCTCCTGCCAATTTGTGCTTTGGATTAAAAAGGGTTTCTCCCTCCATGGCGTTTGTTTTCCTCTTGGATTCGGAGCCTTTGCTGGGTTCTGTCGTTCCTGCTGGCCTCCCATGTGGGGATCAGCACCAAAATCCTGCTCCTTCCCTCTGCTAAATTGCCTTGGAATGATGTTCCTGCAGCCCTCGGGATCAGGAAGCTCTTCCTCTTCCACCACCTGCATCCCTGAGTGGTGGAGATGCAAATTCCAGGATAATTCCTCCAGGAATTTTGGGAGCCAGGATCGTCCTCGGCTTGACACGGGCACTGCTGGATCCCACACTGGGCTGGGAATGGGATGAGCAGGAGCTCCAGGATCAGGGATCAAGTTGGATTTAGTGTGACAAAAGCACTGTTGGATCCCACAGGTTTGGAACGGGCTGCACAAGAGCTCCAGGAATTCCAGGAGCCATGGAAAGGAGCCAAGGAGCCCTAACCCCAACTCTCAGTTTGTGGCACCGCTGGATCCCACCCTCCAGGCCCAGATTGGGAATGGGATGAGCAGGAGCTCCAGGATCAGGGATCAAGTTGGATTTAGTGTGACAAAAGCACTGTTGGATCCCACAGGTTTGGAACGGGCTGCACAAGAGCTCCAGGAATTCCAGGACCCAGGATCGCTCTCTGGTGGATCCCACCCTCCAGGCCCAGACTGGGAATGGGATGAGCAGGAGCTCAGCTGGCCTTGGTCTTTTCCTGAGCCGGTGAATTGAGGGAGCAGAAACCAAAGTGGTAATTCCAGACAAAGATCCTTTACCCCGGGTGGCCCTGGGGGTGATATTTGGGCAAAATATCCCAAAAGCTGAGGCCTGACTGCTCTGGAAAAGCCAGTGTGGATCTGCAGGAACAGCAGCTCCGTTGGGATTTCTGCTTTTCCAGGTTTTGGAGACCCAAAATTGTCTGGGGATGCTCTGTGGCAGCTGAAGCAGAACTGGCCACATCTTGGTGCTGATCTTTCCTTGACCTGCTCTTGAAGAAGCTTCTGAAAAGGACCGGGAGACTTTTCAACTGCACCAAGGCCGAGTTTATTGGAACAGGAGCTAAAATACATCCAGAGGCACCTCAAAGAGGTTCCTGCTGGGTGAGGAGTTATGCAAGCTCTGAATCAGAGCTGCAGGAATGACTTTGCAGGGCTGAACACGGGAAAATCCCGGAGTGTTCACCCTGGAAGGCACCAGGATGCTGAGGGGGGAAGCAAAAGGAGGGATTTTGGTCCCTCCAGCGTTTGCCTTCCCCACCAGCAGGGAGGGGAAAGCCGTGTGACAACCTGAGCTGCCCTGGCCCCAAAGGCCAGAGCTGTGCCAGGACCCGGATGCTGCCCCTCTGCTTTGGGATTTAAGGATTTGCACAAACTGTGGCTCCAAAGGGGAGCTCAGGGGTGGCCTCGTCCTGCTTCCAGTGCTGGGGTGGGTGGGGGGAGTAAAGGAAGGTCTGTGAGCTAAAGGTGAGGGTCCCCAACTCCAGGGTGCATCCCCTGTCCCTGGGGACACGGTCCCTCACACCCTGGGTACATCTCCTGTCCCTGGTTTTTAGGGTCCCTGGCTTTCTGGGGATGTCCCCTGTGCCTGGGGGCACAGTCCCTGACACCCTGTGTCATCCCCTGGCCCTGGGGACACAGAATTTGACACCCTGTGTCATCCCCTGGCCCTGGGGACACAGAACTTGACACCCTGGGTCATTCCCTGGCCCTGGGGACACAGAATTTGACACCCTGTGTCATCCCCTGTCCCTGGGGACACAGTCTCTGGCCCCCTGGGTCATTCCCTACTCCTGGAGATAAGGTCCCTGTGTCCCCTGTCCCTGGAGCACAGTCCTTGGAACCCTGTGGTGACAGTCCCTGGCACTCTGGATGGGCATAGGGAGGTGTTGCTTGGCAGGGCCTGTGCTCAGGGGGCTGGAGAACAACCCAGGGCATGGACTGGGTGACACCAGCTGGCACTAGACTAGAGAACAACCCTGGGCATGGATTGGGTGACACCAGCTGGCACTAGACTAGAGAACAACCCTGGGCATGGATTTGGAGACACCAGCTGCCATCAGGCTGGAGAACAACCCTGGGCATGGACTGGGAGACACCAGCTGGCACCAGGCTGGAGAACAACCCTGGGCATGGACTGGGAGACACCAGCTGGCACCAGGCTGGAGAACAACCCTGGGCATGGATTGTGTGACACCAGCTGGCACCAGGCTGGAGAACAGTCCTGGATACCCCTGATTTTCCTGGATACACCTGATTTCCACCACAGAGATTTCCCAGCAGCACAGGCTGTGGAGTTGGGCTGGGGCAGGACTCAGTGCCGGGCACGGGAATGGTGCCCATGGCACAGGACAAAGTGTGCCCATGGCACAGGTGTGTGGGCAGCACAGACTCCTCCATATGGAAGCACAGACTCCATGGACACGGGCTCCTCTGTACCGAGTCAGGAGCTGGCACAGGGATGCGCAGAGGGTGGCATCAACCATTTGTGTCCCCTCGGATGGTTTTCCATGTCCTGGTGGGAGCTCCCGCTCAGCTCCAGGCCGGATCACACCCTGGAGCTGCTGCTGGAGCTGAGCAAGGCCCGGCTCAGCCCAAAGACAGCCCTTAGGCTCGGCTTTGCTGGCTCCAGCTCTGGCTCTTGGCCATCCCTGTGCCGTGAGCCGGAGCCACCGCTGCTCCTCCCCAATTCCGGGAAGGGGGACGGTGCCTGTGCAGCTGTTTGTTCTCGGGAACTGACAGTCCCAGGAATTCTGCCAAAGCTCGGCCTGATGGATGAGCCCCTCTCAGAGGCTGAAAAGCTTTGAGCTCGACAGAGCCGGGCTCTTCTTCAGGGGACGGGGCTGAAAACGGGAGCGTGGTAAAGAGTCCTCGCGTGCGTTGGGTGTCGCCACATCGGGCTTGGAGGAGAGGCCAGGAAACTGGAATTGTTGGCCTGAGACGGGGAGAATATGGAAGGAATTAAGACCCAGTGAAGACGTGAACTCCTGACCCAAGGGGGAAGGGATGTGCTTTAAAAATAGCCATTAAATTGAGCAACTTTTGGAATGAATCAAGGAATCACAGATCCATGGAATGGTTTGGGTTGGGAAGGACCTTAAAGCTCATCCAGTTCCACCCCCTGCCATGGGCAGGGACACCTCCCACTGTCCCAGGTTGCTCCAACCTGGCCTTGGGCACTTATATGGAATAACCTGGCACAGGGCCTCACCATCCTGGGTCTGGAAGTGATGCTGTGAGGGAAAAGTTCAAGGAAAATGGGTCTGGAAGTGATGCTGTGAGGGAAAAGTTCAAGGAAAATGGGTCTGGAAGTGATGCTGTGAGGGAAAAGTTCAAGGAAAATGGGTCTGGAAGTGATGCTGTGAGGGAAAAGTTCAAGGAAAATGGGTCTGGAAGTGATGCTGTGAGGGAAAAGTTCAAGGAAAATGGGTCTGGAAGTGATGCTGTGAGGGAAAAGTTCAAGGAAAATGGGTGTCCAACCCCTGGAACTGGCTGGAGGGAGTGCTGGAAGTGGAATTAATCTCACACCCAGGGATACACATCCCAACTCCAGGCTCTGTGTTCCTCCTGCTCCACTTTGCTCCCCTGGGATCTGTCGGGACACAACTCCCTAAAATCGCCCTGTGGGGCCTGGGCTGTGGCTGGGGCACCTCAGGCCTGGCATCTCCAGCTCTTGCTTTCCCTATTTAACGATAATGCCGCAGCTAATTACTGCTGGCACTATTTATAGCAGCCTCGTTCTTCCCTAATTTCCCTGTGTGCTGCTCCCTGCCTGCACATTCCAGTGGTATAAATAGAGGGTGGGGAGGTTCCAGAGCTGGAGGACACAGTGGGAAACACTGGGAAAGGGGAGGAATCCTCCTCCCTGCAGGATCCTGTTGGGTGCCACCTCCTTTTGCAGGCTCCCCCATCCCCTGTACATCCCTTTTCCCAGCAAATCCCAGCCCTCACCGTGGCTGGAGTATCTGAGAAGAGACAGGAGCTTTATTTTTCCCAAGTTTTCCTGGTTTTGGTTTGTATTTTTTTATTATTAAAGAAAAAACCAGGAGGAAAGAGTCGACTTGGCAAGGGGGGTTAGTTGAGGACACAGTGTGGAGTCCATAAAGCAGCTGGGCAAATTAATGGGGAAAAGAAAAAAAAATGCATCAAGGGCCATTAAACCTGCAGGTTCCATGTCGGGCTTGGGAATTCCCTGAGCCACAGGTCAGGGAAATCAGTTCCGAGCTGACACACCACCCTCCCCGCAGCTGCACTGGAGGGGAGCAGCAAAGCTCCTGACCCTGCTGGAAAACAGGGAAGTTATTAAAGGAAATGAGGAAATGAAGCTCTCGGAGATATTCCAGCAGGTTCCTCTTTCTGGTGGTTAAAGAGCTGGACCAGCAGATTCGTTTCATCCCTGAAGAAGACGCTGGTTTGAGGAGTTATTTCCACAAATTAGGAGCATCTGATGCTCCATCAGTGGTGATAATTAAGTGTTCTCCTATTGAATTGCAAACGTGGCTCTTCCGTGGAACCACTCGGAGGAATTGCAGAGTGAAGCGAGTGGCTGTGGCTCGTTAGTGACAGAAGATTAATCAGGGGATGGGCTTGGGGCTGTTTCCTGAGCTGGGACAGGGTTGGGAGAGCAGAGAGGGGCTGTTTACAACTGGGGGTGTCCCTGGGCTGAGAGGGGCTGGTGACAACTGGGGGTGTCCCTGGACAAAGAGAGACTGGTGACAACTCGGGGGTCCCAAGGCAGGGAGAGCAGAGAGGGACTGGGGACAACTGGGGATGTCCCTGGGCAGGAAGAGCAGAGAGGGGCTGGTGACAACTGGGGATGTCCCTGGGCAGGGAGAGCAGAGAGGGACTGGGGACAACTGGGGGGTCCCAAGGCAGGGAGAGCAGAGAGGGGCTGGTGACAACTGGGGGGTCCCTGGGCAGGGAGAGCAGAGGGGGGCTGGTGACAACTGGGGTGTCCCTGGGCAGAGGGGGGCTGGTGACAACTGAGGGTGTCCCTGGGCAGGGTGTGGGCACTGAGGGAGAATCCTGGGAATCTTCGGCTCAGATTTGCTTTGCTGTTCCCCTCAGCACACACCAGGAATTTCTGCCTGGCTGGGGATGAGGCCTCCAGGTGCCAGGAGTCAGGAAAATTCCTGCTGGCAGGGAAATGCAGGTGGTCATGGTGCTGAGAGTCAGGCTGTGCAAGCAGTGATGAAAATAAATCTCCTTTGGCTCCCGAAGTGGCAGAGCTGTTGCTCCTGCCCAGCCCCTGCTCCTCCAGCCTCCCCGTTCCCTGCAGGATGTGGCTGTTTCTGGGAGCTGGGACAGACTGGGGAGCATCTCCTGCTCTTTCAGCCCCTCCTGGCCTGGCACCTCTCCCAGCCCTGGCAGCTGAAGGAAGGATCAAACCCTCCCTGTTCATCTCCTGGTACCCAAGATTCCCTCAAGGGACTTTCCTTGGTGTTTTTTACCGGTGGAATCTCTCTGGGGATAAAGAATTGCATTAACTCTCCAAAATGAGCTCCATCCTCCATCTCAGGTCCCTCCTTTCCCCCCCTGCCCAGGGAGCAGCTCAGGGCAGAGCATCCCCTTGGCTCCAGACTCCTGCACGTCCTGGGCACAGATTCCTTGGAATCAGCTCTGCAATGGCAGAACCTGCTCTGGATTCAAGTCCCAACTCGGTTTCAGGACAAGCTTTGATGGTCTGGGAATCTTCTGCCAGGACCTGAGCTGGGGAGGGGCAGGAGGTGCCATCACCTGCATCCAGACGGAGCCAGGAGGGAAACCAGGGCATCCAGGGAGGTGATGGCAGAGGGAGGGACAGCAGCAGCAGGGCACAGGTGGCCCCTAGTGGCATCCACTGCGCTGATCCCACTGCTCCCCAGCTCCTCCCTCCCCAGCTCCCCTGCCCGGGCCGGGTTTGCAGGAGGGACATTTGCACATTATCACATCAGCTCGGCCTAAAATTAGCCCTTAATGCAGGAAGGGGAAGGGCTTTGCAAGGCGGAGCTGAATCAATGAGAGCTCCTGTCCCTCCGGCCGCCCCTCCCCTGGCTCTGCCACTCCAGCCCTGGCCGCTCTCCTTCAGCACCGTCAGGGTGATGTGGGAGCTGGGATCGATGCTCAGCAGGTTTTAGAGCCTTTTACTGTCGTGTGCCAGGCAAAGGGATGTCATTCCTTCTGTCCTGAGACAGCCGGGATGTCATTCCTTCTGTCCTGAGACAGCCAGACTCGGCGGGGAAGGAGGAGGGGGGGGAAATATCCAGTGCTGGTGATAATAAATGACTAATTGTGAGAGGGAACAAGGAGAGGCTCTGGCTCCTCTCCAAGGGAGCTCTGGCTTCTCCCACCACTGGCACGAGGGCGAGGAGACGTGCCAGGGTCTCACAACCAGGAGGGAGGGGGGGGTGAGACAGTAAATGGAGAGAGAGAAGCAGATGGAGGAGCCCCTCCGGTCTGAAATCACCCCAAGAGCCCCAGCTCTGCCCCCAGATTTCCCTCTGCTCCTGGGCTGGTGCCAGGCAAAGGAAATCGAGGCCGGTGGCTGGAGCTGTGCCAAGCCCTGATTCACGGTGCCCTCGCCTGCCCTCAGCTGGGTTCTGCTGTTTGTGACAGAATCCGACAGGGACAGGAGGGTTCTGTCGCCTCCCTTCCCCTGCACAGCTTTGGAGGGTCAGGGTTGTCCTGGAGCACCTTTCCTTGGAGCTGGGAATGTCAGAGCAGGGGCTGCTTGGGGGTCCCGGGGACATGTGTCAGGTGTCACATCTGTCCCCCAGGCACTGCTGGTGTAATCCATCCCTGGGCGCAGCACCCGCAAATGCTCCTGAAATGGTGGGAAAGAGGGAAAAGTCTCTTGGAATATTTACCTCAGAGACTCTCAGATGGAACCGGGAATATTAACGAGGGGAGAGCTCAGATTTCCCAGGGAATAAAAAAGGGTTTGACGGAGAAAATGAATAACCTGACAAGTGCCAAAGAGGGGACCTGGAGGCAGCAAGTCCTGCGGTTTTCCCTGATCCAGGAGGAGGATGGAGAGCGCCTGGAGCTCCAGCTTTGTGCCACTGGGTGCTGTGGGGTGGAGCTGGGAATGTTCCCTGCGGAGCTGGGAGATGGAGAGCTGAGCGTGGGGCAGGAGCTGCTGGATCCAGGTGGGATCGTGCCATGGAAACTGTGGATGAGGCTGGACTGTGCCCACCAAGAGCGGCCAAATCCAGGTGGGATCGTGCCATGGAAACTGTGGATGAGGCTGGACTGTGCCCACCAAGAGCTGCTGAATCCAGGTGGGAATCTTTGAATTTGAGGTGAATTTTTTAGGGGAAATTCCCCCAAAGCGTTCCTGCTCCGGTGGATCCGCTGGAATTCCAAATCGGCTTCTCCTCCAAGAAACGAGCCCTGGAAGGCTTCACCTTCGCCCTGGAGATGCTCATTACCAAATTTACAGGAGAAAGGAAATTTGGGGCAGGATTCTCATCCGTATCATGGACTTTTAAATAGCCCTTAACTCAATCTGCAGCTCCGAGCCGAGCGTTCGACGGGCTCCAAATGGAACTGGTGGGAAAACACGACCTCATTAAGTCTGGGCTTCATCCATCACGGGCTGGATGCAAACAAACCACGGGCAGGAAGGGCTGGGAGCAGGGAAAATAAAAAATAAAAGGACTAACGAGGAGATTCAGGCTGAGCCCAGCAAAGGTCGTCATTCCTGGCACATCAATTAATCCCAGGCCTTACCCGAGCCTGGCTCGACCATGTGGGTCAAAAAAAAAATAGAGCTGGGGATGTTGTAGAGAAAGGCCCAAACCGAGCGAAACGTTGAATTTTTCATTCCAGAGGCAACGAGATTAAACAGATCCTAAATTATACATTCATGGGGCTCGTTAGGAACACATCAGGGAGCTCTGGGCTGGCAGGAAAAACATTCCAGGGGAGGCTTTGTGAGTTTGTGTGTGGTAAAGAAATCAGTGCCTGGATTTAAAGAGAAAAAAAACCAGTAAAGTTGATGTTAAAATTCCTCAGTGGTGGAACTGGGTTTGGGAGTGGAGGTTGGAGTCCAGGTTTAACATCCAGACTAAGGGAACTTAAACCCAGGAGACCTCAGAACTTGAACTCAGGTGAATAAAAGCTCAGCACCTCAAGCTGCTCCCTCCTTCCCACTGGGCTGAGGCACCAAAACTCGGTGGGAAAGGATGGGAAGGACTAAAATGCAGCTGAAACAAGGCCTTGAGAAGGCAGCGCCACCATCCCATGAGAGACCTGCCTCAGGGACATCCCTGGGTCCTGCTGCGGATCCCCAAGGTCAGAGTTAGGCTGGGTTTAACATACTCATGGATCTCAGAATCGTGGAATCAGAGGCTGGGTTGGGTTGGAAAGGACCTTGGAGATTATTTAGTTCCACCCTTATGCCTTCCACTGTCCCAGGATGCTCCAACCTGGCCTGGGACACTTCCAGGGATTCAGGGGCAGCCACAGCTTCTCTGGGCACCCTGTGCCAGGGCCTGCCCACCCTCAAATCCAGGAATTCCTCCCAAATATCCAACTTAAATTTCCCTTCTTTCCCATTGTGCCCATTCCCCCTTCTCCTGCCCTTCCAGGCCCTCATCTCAAGTCTTGACTTGATCTCCTGCTCCAGAGATCACTGGAAATTCTGGAGAACCTGGGCCTGGGATGTTCCAGCAGCATCACAAACAATTTAAAGAGGGAGGGGAAAAATGGGTTCATGTATTTAAAAATCACTCTCAAACTGGTGGAGTGTGCCCTGCCATGAGCCCTGAGATCCTGTAAATGGTGAGGATTAATTCCTTCCCCAAGTGTCCCAGTCAGGCCCAGGTGCCACCAGCTTTGCCTTCCCAGCCGCTCCCACCCTGGGTGAGAATCAATCCGTCCAGAAAAGGTTTTTAACTCTCTTTTGGGGGGGTTTCCTTTGCATGGTTGGAATAACAACCCTCCCATCCCTCCCGTGGCAGAGGCTGGATCAGGGTCCCTGTCCCACAGGCCCAGTGACCTCCCCCTTCCCAGCCCAGAGCTCAGGAGTCCCTGATTCCTCCTGTTTCTTTTCTCTTCCCTGAAGCTGCTTTTTAAAGGATTTACCCAAGCCCAGGAAATCCCCTGGGAATGTTTGTGCCCATCCAGCTCCCCGTGGAGCTCAGGGGAGCACAGGGGTTACCCCTGGGCAGTGCCCACGGCCTGGATCCATCCCGCTGGAAATCCAGGTCACTTGGCAAGCGACGCTGAATCCGCTGCCCTACAAAACATCTGAGCATGTGTGGGAGTGCCTGGGAGGGCTCCAGCTGCTCCCAGTCCCCCTCCCTGTCTCCTTCAGCTCTGATCCCCGCTCTGTGGGGCAGGGACAGGACCCTGGAGTGACTGGAGCTGTGCCAAGGGAGGGTTAGGCTGGGTATCTTCTCCCCATGGAATGGGCACTTCCCAAGACTGCCAGAGCTCCAGGAGCTCTTGGACAACGCTCTGAGGGACATGATGAGGTTTTGGGGTGTCTGTGCAAGGCCAGGAGTTGGACTGGATGATCCTGGGGGTCCCTTCCAGCTCAGGACATTCCACCATCCTGGGATTCCCTGTTTTTCATCAGGTCCCCCAATACTGTGGCAGATCCCAGGCCTGTTCAGCGAGGACCATCCACAGGCTCTTTGTGACTCTCCCTACTGTCCCCACCAATCTGTGACCTGTGTAACTCCAATTTTCCCTGGAAAACTCCTTCCTGCACTGGCACGACATGTCACTGACATCATTTAATCCCGGGGCTGTGGAAAGGACAAAAGATTTCCAGGGGGAAATTCCCCGTCTCTGCCCTCTGAGCCCAAAAACTCATCAGGGGCTGCACGAAGCCACTTGACATCGTGCTGCTTGGAAGCCCCTGGTGAGTGACAGCTTGACAGTCTGCAGGAATTAAGGGAGATTAGGTATTTATTTATTTCAGGCAGGAATAATGGGAATAGAAGCTCTGGCACAGCCTCACTCCCACATGGAAGCAGTTTGCTTGGCAGCTCCGCGGGGGAAAGCCAGGCCTTGTAACAGATATCCCTGTTTGGAATTTTAAAAGCAGCAGGAAGATGTTTCTCGATAACAGAGATAATGAAATAATTTCTCCTGCTCGAGACAGGAGGCAGGACAGGAAGTGGTGATTAGAGTGGAACCACGGAATGGTTGAGGCTGGAAAAGACCTCCAGGACCACGGAGTCCGAGCTGTGCCCCGTCCCCACCCGGTCACCCTTCCTTGGACAATCCAGGGATGGGCACTCCAAACCTCCCTGGGCAGCCCCTTCCAAAGCCTGACCAGCCTTTCCATGAAGAAATTCCTCCTGATGTCCCAACCTGCCCCTCCCTGGTGCAGCTTGAGGCTGGTCCCTCTCCTCCTGGCCCTTGTTCCCAGGGAGCAAAGCCCGACCCCCATCTGGAATGGAGAGAATTCCAGGTGCCCCCTGAGCCTCCTTTTCTCCAGACTGAGCCCTCCCAGTTCCCTCAGCTGCTCCAGCCCCTTCCAAGCTCCCTTCCCTTCCCCTGAAACTCTCCAACACCTCAATGTCCTTCTTGTTGTGAGGGCCCAGGAGTGACCCCAGAATCTGAGGTGCCCCAGCAGCGCAAAACTAAAACCCAAACCAGGGTCTGGCTGAAGATGAACTTCCGCAGTTCAGTTTTGGGGAGAGAGTCCACGGGGGGAATCGTCCCAACCATCGACTCCAAACTGCTCCAAAGGTCTGTCCCGGTCCATCAGCATCTCACTCTCTCCCCCCCAAATCCAGCCCTGCCTCCCTCGCCCTCATTAGCGGGCACAGCTCCCCCCGGGGCAGGGCTGTGATTACATTTCTGTGACTAATTTGGCACGATGTCTTCACGCTCTCAGCCTGTGCAGCTCCGAGCGCTCGGTCACGGCGCACAGATGGCACCGATTCGCGGCCACCGTGGGGACACGGAGACCACCCCCCACACCACCCCCCTCTGCTCCCAGCCCCCGGCACTGGCAGCGCTTCCCCGTCTGGATGGTGGCACCGGTCCAGGCGTCCAGATGAAGAGAGGGCTGAAGGTTCAGGTGGTCGCTGCCATCAGCTCTCACCCCCCCGTGTCACCGGTGCCAGGGACAGCTGCTCATTCCTGCCGGGATGTGGGAGGGGACTGGGATCACTGGGAGCCGCTGTGGGACACGGGGAAGGCTCCCTGTGACCCCACCTGGGCTCTTTGGGCTGAGGTGACAGAGCCTGGAAGCGCCGGGTGACCATGAGGGGACTGTCACCCCACTGGGCATCTGTGGGGCCACCCCAGCAGCTCTGAGGAGCTGGGAATGCAGCCCTGAGTCCCCCTTGGAACCACCATTCCTTTCCTGAGGAAGTTTTTCTGCTGCTCCCAGAGGTGGGGGATGTCCCACAGGTGGGTTTGGGGGAGTGATGCACCAATTTTATTTTCACCCGAGCACCCCAAATTCTCTGCAGCCCCATCGCCCCCAGCCCAGGAGAGCCCTGGCACCATCCTGGGGCAGCTTGATGGGAAAAGAGGTGATGAGGAATCATCTGGGGCAGGAGCTCGGGGTGGGGGGGGAGCAGCTGCAGGTTGTGCCCGGGGAGGGGGGGATGGCCAGAGCCCCCCTGGCACTGCCCCTTTCCCTGGCCAAGGGCTGGGGGTCACTGTGAGACCCCAAAGGAGCCTCGGGCACAGACTGGGGGCGGAAACCTTTTGTTGGGGTCCCTCTCCAGGGGCAGCTCAAGCTGAAAGGAACCAGAGACTGGGAAACCTGGGGCTGAGCTGGGAGGGAACTGGTCTGACTGGGAGTGGGGGATAGCGAAGGGCAGGGGGGGTCAAGAGGGGACCCAGTGGGTCACTGGTGGCCCCTCTGGCTGTGGGGCAGGTCTGTGGGCAGAGGGTACATCTCGGTACCCTGAGTTTCCCTCCTGCCTTTTTCCTGGTTTTCCTGGTCAAGCTCAGCTTGATCATCCCTCAGCAACCACAGCAGCTCCTCCAAATTCCTTCCCCAAAACCCTCTGGGGGAGGTGGACAGGGCTGGTTTGGGGGACAGCACCTTCTAACGAGACAGAGGGACTCGAAAACTTCAGACCAGGGGTGGTCCTGCATCCCAACTGGAGATGTGTGCAGCGGGATGGGATCCCTGGGATGCTCCCCTGGGAGATCATTTGAACCCCAGGATTGGAAAAGCAGAACTCCCCAGGCCAGGGAATGCCAATGGATTTGGGTTTGTCATTCCCAGCCCTGAGGACACAGAAAGGAACAACTGTGATGCCTCCTGGGGCAATCCCAGGGCTGCTGGAACGGTGTCACCTCGGTGACGGCCCCAAAAATCCCCCCGGTGACTCCCAGGACTCCTCGTGGGGTCAGGTCGGTCCCTGCAGCCCTGGGGAAATAATTCCCTCAGCCGAGAGAGGCAAAACCTTTGGATTAAACTCATCCTGTGGGAAGCACAAACCCCTCCAGGCGCTGAAGCTCTTTGTTTATCCGAGCCTTGCATTTCCTCCCCGTTATTTGCTCGGATAAGTGTGGCTGCGCCCAGAGGAAGCAGTTTGGGAAAACTTGGGAGATGCTGACAACTAATTATTTGTCTTTTATCACGAGATACCCTCGGAGCGATTCCAAAACGAGCCGCTTCAAGCGGGAGGAGCCTCATCCCCGGGGGATCTGAGGGCACCCAGGGCTCCCCAGAGATGCTCCATCACCTCCCGAGGGAGGGGAAACACAACAAAAGGCTCCTAAATTGAGGAAAGGGCAGGGAGAGGTCGCTCAGAAATTCCCATCACGGGGAAAACTGGCTCTCCATGGATCCACAGGTCCTGCCAGGACCCTGCTGGTCTCTCCATGGATCCTCCAGTCTCCTCCCCAGTTTTTCCAAGCCCAGGAGAACTGTTGCCTTTTCCTCTCCGGTGTTTTTGGGAATCCACTTGCTCACTCATCAGAAAATGGACCTTGCTTGTTTGATGGATGCTGAAAAGTGCCACGTCCGTTTATTGTGCTGTATAAATAAAATATAATAATGCTGAGACTCAAGGACTCCCATGGAGTCGTTCAGGAGAGAGGCAGAGGGCCAGTGAATGAATTTGGACAAGAGTCAGGAAAGGAGAAGAGATTTATTCATTGTTTAAACAGAGAGAAAGAAAAGAGGGCAAGAAAGAGGGTTTTTTCCTGCCACAGAAATGGGTCCTGAGCAACGAACCAGGTCCTGGGTGAGGAGTGGGATAAGATATTGTAGGGGGGAGGATTTTCCTGCCTGAAAAGTCTCTGTGTGGGTGACCCAGGGCTGGATTTGAGGGCACAGGTTGTGTTGGGGCGGCAGGATGGGCTCACACTGACCCTGGGAGGTGCTTCCACTCAGGGATGGTTCCAAGGTGTCCAGAGCTTTGGGATGGAGTTTTCATCTCCCCCTGTCCCACCTGGCCACGAGCAGAGGGACAGGGACCACAGACAGGAGGGAGATGCCCTGGTGACACTCCCAGGTTGGCACAGGGGACATTTGGACTGTGCCAGCACTGGTGACGTGCTGGGAGCAGGAACATCTCCAGATGCCCCTGCTGTGGGCAGGGGGTGCTCAGGGCAAGGGGGGGGTCTCCAGCAGTGCCCTGCCAAGCTCTGCCTGCCCAGGTTTGGGGGTCACTGGAGGGACCAGAGCAGGGACAGGAACCGGGGGGTCGAGGGGGAAGGGGAGAATTAATTCTTGTCTGGGGGGCTCAGCTGGAGATGGGAGGGGATGGCACCAAGAACCCCTGGAAAGGGTTTCACATCTGGAGATGGGGAGGGATGATCCAGGGCAGGGGATGGCACCAAGAACCCCTGGAAGGGGGTTACACACCTGGAAATGGAGGGGGAGGGGTGGTTCAAGGGAGGGGATGGCACCAAGAACCCCTGGAAGAGGGTTACACACCTGGAAATAGAGGGTGGGGATGGTTCAGGGGAGGGAATGGCACCAAGAACCCCTGGAAGGGGGTTACACATCTGGAGATGGGAGACGATGTTCCAGGGGAGGGGATGGCAGCACTAACCCCTGGATGGGGGGGTTACACATCTGGAGATGGGGAGGGGATGGTCCAGGGAAGAGGATGGCACCAATAACCCCTGAAAGGGGGTTACACATCTGGAGTTGGGGGGAGGATGGTCCAGGGAAGAGGATGGCACCAATAACCCCTGAAAGGGGGTTACACATCTGGAAATGGAGGGGGGGGGATGGTTCAGGGGAGGGAANAGGGTTTCACATCTGGAGATGGGGAGGGATGATCCAGGGCAGGGGATGGCACCAATAACCCCTGAAAGGGGGTTACACATCTGGAGTTGGGGGGAGGATGGTCCAGGGAAGAGGATGGCACCAATAACCCCTGAAAGGGGGTTACACATCTGGAAATAGAGGGGAAGGAATTGTTCAGGGGAGGGAATGGCACCAATAACCCCTGGATGGGGGTCACACCTGCACACAGGTACCAGGAGCAGCTGGTTCATGGTGGGAGGCTCCCAGTGACCCCAGTGGAGCAGGGGAAGCTGTCCCGGGGGTGCTGCTCAGGACCAGGCTCTCCACAGGGCACTGTGGTACCTACTGAGTGTGACACCAGCTCTCTGGGCCAGGGATTTGCATTTTTCCGGGATTTTTGGCCCTGAGGTGTTGTCACACTCGGGCTCTCACCGCCCTGTCCCCACCCCGGGAGCCCCTTCCTCCAGCTCAGGTGCTGGACCAGTGAAACCCGGGACGTGGGGCGGGTTAATGCAAAACTTCCCAAGCCTTGTTTGCACCTTTTCCTGGAGCAAATCCAAGGCTGCTGCAAACACAAAGGGATTCATCACTCTCGGGCTGTCTGCAGACAGCAAACCCAGAGCAATGTTTGACAGTGAGGAATAATTACCTTGCCAGCTTTGCTTTATCCACATTTCAAATTCAGGGGAGGGGGGGAGATAAAGCCACATTCCCAGCGGCTCAGGCCCATCCAAGCTCCCTCACCCCCGGAGAGCTGTGCCCGAGGGATGGTGGCACTGCAGTGCCATGTCTCCCCTCCCCCCCGGGTCCCTCCTCTTTGTCTGGGCCTTCCTCACCCATTCCTTCCTCTCCAGGAGCTGCCGTGGGTTACAAACGGCCCCATTTGTGATGCCGAGATTCCTCCCCCCGCCAAAAAAAACCCAAACCTGGCACGGGGAATCCTGCCCAGCCCGGGGGCACCACCCCGAGAGGGCGAGGGGAGCTCCGTGCCAATTGATTTCGCTCATCCTCCACTTCTTTTATTAAATTAGCTCGAACACAAAGGGTTGCCTGACCCTTATTGGGTTAAACGAGCCCGTCTCCATGGCAACCTGCTTCTCCGAAGGGCTCCGATCTTCCCCGTCTCTCCTCCAAACCCTTCCACATTCCTCCGCTCTCATCCCTCCTCGCACGTGGATTTAAAGGCACCAAGTTGGGCTCGGGTTGGGTTTGGTGGAGCTGAGCCAGGATTTTGGGGGGAGGCTGGGGATGCTCCATCCCACACCCGTGTCAGGCCCTGGTTTCCATTCCAGCAGTATTTTTATTTTTAATTTTTTTATGATGGATCAGATCTCCCAGAGTATTTCTCCCCGGGATTCCTCCCTGGAGGAAAAGGAAAAGCAAAAGGCCGTTTGGAGGTTTGATCTGGAGCAACCCCAGCTGCTTCCAGGGGTTGTAAACAACCAAGTGACCCACAGCAAGACAAGGACTAGAACCAGAACAATTTCAAAGTGCCACCAAAAAATGAAAAGAAATGATGCCTGGAGGTGCTGGGATGGGACAGGAGGCTTGGAGTGGAGATGTTTGGAGTGTGTGGAGGGGGTGAGAGGGAAATGAGGTGGGTAGAAGGTGAAGGGCAGGTCCCAGAGGATTGTTATCAGTAGTGCGGGGTCTCTTTGGGGACCTGTCCCCAGTGGTGTCCCCAGGGTTCAATACTGGGCCCAGTGTTTTTTTGTTCCTCAGTGACTTGGGTGGTTGTGCAGCCGCTCAGAGGGACCTCGACAGGTGGGAGAGATGGGCAGAGAACCTTCTGGAATCCAACCGAGGCAAACACAGGGTCCTGAAGTCGGGGAGGAACCAGCACAGGCTGGGAGGGACCTGCTGGGGACCAGTGAGGAGGGACCTGGGGATCTCAGCAAGGTGTCCCTGAGCAGCAGAGTGACCAAGGAGGCCAATGGAATCCGGGGGGACATTGGGAAGAGCATTTCCAGCAGGGCTGGGAGTGATCCTGCCCCTCTGCCCAGCCCTGGGAGGCACATCTGGAGCGCTGTGTCCAGCTCTGGGCTCCTCGGGACAGGAGGGACACGGAGCTCCTGGTCCAGAGGAGGGTGACAAAGGACAGGAGGGACACGGAGCTCCTGGTCCACAGGAGGGTGACAAAGCTGCTGAAGGAGCGTCTGTGTGCCAGGGAAAGGCTGAGGGAGCTGGGGCTGTTCATCCTCCAGAGGGGACCCTGAGAGGGGCCCCCATCCCTGGGTGTCCGTGTGTGCAGGGAGGGGGCACGGGATGGAGCAGGAACTGATGCCCAGCAAGTTCCAGCTGGACACGAGGAAGAACTTCTTCCCTGGGCAGTGCCCGAGCTCGGAACAGGCTGCCCAGAGAGGGGGGGGAGTCTCCTCCTCCCTGGGGATATTCCAGAACCCTCTGGACACAATCGTGTGCCCTGAGCTCTGGGATGGCCCTGCC
>WEKX01019947.1:107586-126782 GCA_013390025.1 Pitta sordida
GAGCTCCTGGTCCAGAGGAGGGTGACAAAGGACAGGAGGGACACGGAGCTCCTGGTCCAGAGGAGGGTGACAAAGCTGCTGAAGGAGCGTCTGTGTGCCAGGGAAAGGCTGAGGGAGCTGGGGCTGTTCATCCTCCAGAGGGGACCCTGAGAGGGGCCCCCATCCCTGGGTGTCCGTGTGTGCAGGGAGGGGGCACGGGATGGAGCAGGAACTGATGCCCAGCAAGTTCCAGCTGGACACGAGGAAGAACTTCTTCCCTGGGCAGTGCCCGAGCTCGGAACAGGCTGCCCAGAGAGGGAGGGGAGTCTCCTCCTCCCTGGGGATATTCCAGAACCCTCTGGACACAATCGTGTGCCCTGAGCTCTGGGATGGCCCTGCCCAAGCAGGGAGGTGGCACCAGGTGACCCACAGTGGTCCCTTCAAACCTGTCCAGTGAAAACAAATAAAAAGGTAAGGAACATCATATTAGAGCAGCTACAGAGAGGATTTGGCACGAAAATGAAAGGAAAGGGAAAGGTTGGGAAGTTCCTTGACTCGCTGGACCCAGCAATATTTAATATAACAGGCAGACATTTCCTAAGACTCGGGGATGAAAGATTTTTTATTTTTTTTAAGTAATTTCAGGCTCAGAATATGATTCAGACATTTAACAAGGAGGGGAATCTATCAGGAGAACTTCTCCTAAAGGAAGCAATGCATCTGCTATCTCTTTTTTGCATCTTTAAATTACATTTGGGAATGGAGTTCATTCAAGATTCATTTAAAGCTTTTTTAGAGGCAACTTGAGGATGACACGACCTGCACCCATCACTCCCCCACCAGCACAGGGAGCTCTGGGTGCTGAGATGAAACGCTGGGGGTTGTATTTTAAACATCTATAAACAGTCCATTGAATCCCTCCCTGGGGTGTCACTCTAAAATAACTATTTTAGATGAACCACAAGAAATATTTGATTTAAGAGGGACTTGGGAAGCTTCTCTAGGGCTGGATGGTGCAGCCAGTCCCAGGACGGGGATGGGAATTTTGTGGGTTTAAAATGAGGAATTTCGGGGCAGGATGAAGCGGGAGGGCTCAGCCTCAGCTCCTGGGATGGCGCAGGTGTGGATGTCAGAGCATTTCCCCCAGTTCTGCTTCTCAGATGAGCCAATCTGTGATTAAATGTTCATTAGGGCTTAAGCAGAGCCATCCTGCCTTTCCTCACGTCGGGCTGGGCTCTGCAACTGGCACACGGGAAGTGTTGGAAGAGCTGTGAGTTCACAAGATGTCACAAAAATATCATTTAAAAAGCTGTAACCACACACCAGAACCACGAGCCTTGTGGAGAAGGGACACAAGTGTCCCCTCCCTTGGGGCAGCAGGGAACTGTGAGGGTCCTTTTTTCAGAGTCGGTGCCAAGGGCCCTGAGGGCACCGAGGGCACCTCACCAGCCTCACCTGGGCTCACCTCTGTCACCTCAGTGTCACCCTTGGAAGTGCCCAAGGCCAGGTTGGAGCCACCTGGGATAGGGGAAGGTGTCCCTGCCCGTGGCAGGGGGTGGAACTAAATCACCTTTAGGGTCACTTCCAACCCAAACCTTTCTGGGACTGCAGGTTGAGAAAGGGACAAAATTTAGGGACGCTGCTAAAAAATGGAGTGTGAGGGTGTGATCTCATCAATCCACAGCAATAACCCCAGGGGGTGTCAAAGGAAGGTGCCAGGCTCTGCTCAGTGGTGCCCAGTGACGGGATGAGGAACAACGGCCGTGAACTAAAACTCGAGAAGTTCCACCTCGACGTGAGGAGGAATTTCATCTCCCTCTCCTCCTCCCGCCAAGAGCACGAGAAGCTGAACACACACGGTGATCCTGCCTGGGTGTTCTCCCCCACCTTCCAGAGCTCTCCTGAGGTGTCCCAGTTACTCCCAGTGACTCTGTGGGGGCCCCACTTGGGCACAATGGTGGCAAGGTGGGCAAGAAGGCCAGTGGCACCTGNGGGATGAGGAACAACGGCCGTGAACTAAAACTCGAGAAGTTCCACCTCGACGTGAGGAGGAATTTCATCTCCCTCTCCTCCTCCCGCCAAGAGCACGAGAAGCTGAACACACACGGTGATCCTGCCTGGGTGTTCTCCCCCACCTTCCAGAGCTCTCCTGAGGTGTCCCAGTTACTCCCAGTGACTCTGTGGGGGCCCCACTTGGGCACAATGGTGGCAAGGTGGGCAAGAAGGCCAGTGGCACCTGGATTGTACCAGCCACAGTGATTGTCCCCCGTGCTGGCACCTCAAATCCTGGCATCACTTCTGGGCCCCTCACGAGAAGAAGGACATGGAGGGGCTGGAGCGTGTCCAGGGAAGGGAACTGGGAAGGATCTGGAGCTCCAGAAGAGCCTGAGGGAGCTGGGGGGGCCTGAGGGAGCTGGAGAAAAGGAGGCTCAGGAAGGATCTGGAATTGTCTCCAACTCCCTGACAGGAGGGGGGAGCCGGGAGGGAGTCAGGCTCTGCTCCCAGGGAACAAGGGAGGAAGTGACCCCAGGCTGTGCCAGGGCAGGTTTAAATTAGATAGTTGGAAAAAACTTCTTCCCAAAAAGGGTGGAGAAGCATCGGAAGGGGCTGCCCAGGGGGAATGGAGGAGTCCCCAACCCTGGAGGTGTTCTAAAAACACGTGGATGTGGCACTTGAGGACAGGGTTGAATCACGAGCCCAATGGGATTCCGGGTTCCTGCTTGGACTTGATGACCTTAAAGGCCTTTCCAACCTTAGGAAACACAAGGAAGTGTCTTGATTCTGTGATCAAGAGGCACTTGGGAGGTCTGTGTCTGCTGCACGGGAACCTTCTCAGCACTCACGTGTCCAATTTGGGTTTTAATTAGTTCCCATTATGCAAATACAGCTCCAGGATCAGTTCCCCCAGTTCTGCTTTGGGGTGGACACCTGAACAAATTCCAGCTTCTCACTGAATTTCGATTCCCTGGAGACCAAACCCTCACTGTGCCCCTTTTCCTTCCACTCACGGTTTTGTGGTGTGGGAAGTTCTTCAATTTGGGCTGGGTTTGGGGTATCTTCAGTGTGGCTGAGTCAGGAAGGAGCAACTCCTGTCCCCCCCTGCCCCTCTTCCCACCAGACCAGAGGCTGGACTCCCTCCCTTCCCCTTCCCCGGATGGTTCAGCCAGGAAAAGTCTTTTCCTGTTGTCCCCGTTGAAGATGCCCTGATATCATTTCCATATCACATACGGACTTCCTCATTTCAACTAATTATTGCAGACCGGGCTAATTAGAAGCCTCTGGCCATGGGCTGCAGCAGCAGAGCCGTTCCCTGCATTCCCCAGGGAGGCATTTCTTGCCTTTCCCGTCGTCTCCTTGGAGCAGCTGCAGCCGGTGCCAGGGCTCCGAAGGGAAGAGCTGCTGCCTCTGAACTCCCCGTGACAGGTTTAACCTCGTTACAAGCATCCAGAAGACCTTGTAAAACGCCGTTGCCTTTGGCTGGATCGTGTTCCTCTCCTCGGCTTCTGAGGCCACCGCGCGTGGCAGTGACAGAGGCCTCGCCGAGGAGGTGATTTGTCACTGGAATTGTCTCACTCTCTCCCCTTGCTTCTTGTCAGAGGAGAAATTAGGCTGGGAGTTTTGGGCCCCGCGTGTCCAGAGGGCAGGAGCTGCGGTTCCAGGGAGTTACACACACACGTCAGGAACTGCTCTAAACGCCATTTCTCAGCCGTTCTCGGGTGTTCCATCAGCCCGGCCCGGCCTTTGAGCTGCCCTCACACCGAGCTGACATCGCGGCAACAGGGAACGTCTTGGTTTCCTGGAGGCAGCAGAACGTTGTCCTTCCCTCGGGGCTCTTCTGAGGGAGGTTCAATGAAAGCTTTAGTACACGAGTAAGAGGTTTGCTGTCCTCTTAAAGTCTGAGAATCGTGGACAGGTTTGGGTTGGGAGGCACCTTAAAGTTCAGCCAGTTCATGGAAGGGACACCTTCCACTCTCCCAGGTTGCTCCAACCTGGCCTTGGACGCTTCCAGGGATTGGGAATTCATGGAATAACCTGAGCCATGGCCTCACCACCTTCACAGGGTGATCACATGGAATCCTGGGTTGGAAGGGACCTTAAAGCTCATTTCATTCCAATCCACAGCAGGGACACTTCCCTCTATCCCAGGTGGCTCCAACCTGGCCTTGGACACTTCCAAGGGATGGAGCAGCCACAGCTTCTCTGGGCAACCTGTGCCAGGGCCTCCCCACCCTCACAGGGAACAATTCCTCCCCATTATCCCATCTCTCCCTCCCCTCTGGCAGTGGGAAGCCCTTCCTGTCCCTCCAGGTATCACACGGATCATCCCCAGTCACAGGTTCTGTCAAAACGTGCTGCAGGTACCCAACACGAGATCCTTTGCATATGCTAATTACAGAGTGTCATTAGTGCTGTTGTTGTGTAGTCAGATCCCTCAAATCCATTACTGAAGCCTGAACCCGAGGCTTAAACACCTCTTAATTACACCAAAGCTGAGCCTGATGAGGAGCCGGGATTATCTCTGCAGGTGTTGTGGAGCTTCTCAAGGTGCTGGCACAGGCACAGAGGGTGGGTTCATGTCCCCACTCACACTTTGCCATGGAAAAGGCACCTCTGCCCTGTGCCCTGTGCCCCTGGGACAGCCACAGAGATGGGCAGGGCACCTGGAGTCCTGCCAGCCCAGGGTGAAGCCACGAGGGGACCCCAGCACTGGAGTCACGTCCCCTCTTCCAGTGTCACACCCCTAAAACCCCTGCTCTGCCCTTTGGCACGTCCTGGGCAAACCCAGCTCTCCTGGGATGAGCTTTGCTCCCAGGGGCTGAAATGGAGATTCAACGTGTGGATCTTTATCTCTTTGAGCTCCCTCACCCCTCTCTGCTCCTCTCCCACCAGGAAAAGGAGCTCAGCCCACCACAACCCACCAGTGCCATTTGTTCCTTGAAGGCCAAACCTGGAACCACACTGGTCACACCAAGTCTCCTCCGATTCATAGAGTCATGGAATTTAGGTCGGAAAAGACCTCCTGGATCATCAAATCCAACCTGTGACCAACCACCACCATCCCAACCAGCCCAGAGCTCTGAGGGCCACGTCCAGTCACCTCCAGGGATGGGGACTCCCAACCTCCCTGGACAGCCTCTCCACGAAGAAATTCCTCCCGATGTCCAACCTGACCCTCCCCTGGCACAGCTTTGAGGCCGTTTCCTCTCGTCCTCTCGCAGATGTGACGCTTCAAACCACAAAACCCTGAGTCACCATCTGCCAGAGCCGCCGACGGCGCCAGGGCTGAAAGGGCCACAGGAGCTGGGGAGGACCCAAAAACCGGAGAGAGACAAAGAACTTGGATCCATCTTCTCCCATGAAGTCATCCCATCACCTGATTGTGAAGGCAGAGAGCTGGGAGAGCGTTTGAATGGCTGCTGCTGCTGCCGCAGTGATAAATTAGATCACTTTGAGAGCACTTTAGAGCTGGACGGAAAATTCAGTTGCTCCGCTGCCAATTTCATCCTGTAAGTGGAATTAATGCTTTGCCTGAGCTGCACTCTCCAGCCACGAGCAGAAGTCTTCCCTTGTGCGCCGTCTCCGAGGGGTTTGGATCTCTGGGAGCTGCGGCTGAACCAGCAGGAACAGGTAGAGGAGAGGCGTGGCTGCGAGGGAGCAGCACAGGGACAGGAGCTTTTGGCCTCAGAGCCTCAGCAACCCGGACTGAGGATGAAACAAAGAGGTTTGAGGCCTCCTGGGTGGTTGGTTCGTGGGTTTTCTTCTCAGGAGGTGGGTGATGAGAAGATGCCTGGGGAAGAGGTTTGGAAAGTTGAAGGGGAGATGAGGTGTTGGAATCACAGGATCGTGGAATAACCTGAGTCGGAAAGGACCAACAAGGATCATCCAGTCCAACTCCTGACCCTGCACAGACACCCCAACCATCCCACCCTGTCCCTGGGTGTTGGCCAAACATTCCATGAGCTCTGGCAGCTTCAGGGCTGTGACCAAACCCTGAGGAGCCTGTTCAGTGCCCAACCTTCTGGGGGAAGAACCTTGTCCCGAGATCCACCCTCACCCTGCCCTGACACAACTCCAGCCATTCCCTGGCTCCTGTCGCTGTCACACAGAGCAGAGATCAGGGGCTGCCCCTCCTGAGGAAGCTGCAGAGCCCTGAGGTCTCCCCTCAGCCTCCTCTGCTCCAGCTGAACAAGCTGAGTGTCCTCAGCTGCTCCTCAGACCCTTCTCCTCCAGCCCCACCACCCCCTTTGCATCCAGCAGAAAGGAGGTGACTGAGTGTCCCACTCCACAGCTGGATTTTTAAAGCCCAAGTTGACATTTAAAGGATGAAAAAAAACCGCCACCAAACTCTCCCTCTGGGCTCCAAATGACACAAGACCTGGGCACGATTCCATTTGCTGACTTGCAAATCACGGGAGTCCTGGGCTTGGAAAGAGGCCTCCGGCTTTGGCATCTGCGGAGCCGAGCAGCAGGATCAGCCCAGGGAGGTGGGACACGCCACATGTCCCCAGCACTGGGGCACTCAGGCCAAGGGTTGTGCCTGAAGTGATGATGGAGAGAGAATCAGGGGAGGACAGGGCAGCAGGGCACAGTTTGGCAAGGAGAAATCCGTCTCCATCCCGAGCGTGGAATGGCAAAGTGCAGGAAGGGACATGGAGCTCCTGAAAGAAGCGAGAACAGGAATTCCCAGATGAGCTACGAAATGTTTGGGAAATCGTAATAAGGAACATCCCAAACTGGTTTAATCCAAACATCATTTGGTTTAAACCAAACATCCCTGTCTGGTTGAATCAGCCCTGTCTCTTTTTATATTGTTTATCTTTCACGGAGCTGGACTGGCCCAAGTGCAGATGGTCAGCGCTGGAGCAGCAGAGCTGAGGGGAGCACAGAGGGTGGAGAGAGGGAGAAGCGCCTATTTTATTTTATTTTATTTTATTTTATTTTATTTTATTTTATATTATTTTATTTTATTTTATGATTTTTTTAGGATTCCTACCTAGTGCTTGGTAAAGCTCTCGGGAAGAATCCTGCTTGTCTTCAGCATTTCAGGTCAGAGGGTTTTCCAGGATGAGGCTGAGGAGGGACAGGGATGGGGACAAGGAGAGGGAGAGGGATGGAGAGAGGGACAAGGACAGGGATGGAAACAGGGACTGGGATGGGGACAAGGAGAGGGAGAGGGATGGGGACAGGGATGGGGACAGAGATGGGGACAGAGCCAAGGTGGTGCTGTGGCCCCTGTGAGGTGCACTGAGACAGAACCATGGAATTGCTTAGATGGGAAAACCCCTCTGAGATCATCTTGGAGCTGCAGAGAGTTTTGTGAATCTGTTTCCTGTTTTGCATCATGGTTTTCCCGGAATATCTCGGGTTTTGTTCCTGGAAGCACCGTCAGCCTCTGAAACCCACGGGGTGGATCTGATGGCCAAGGCTTCCTTCTCTCCATCCAGGGGCTGGGATTTGTCCCATCCAGGGGAATGTCCAGCACATGGAGAGCTCCCAGGCAGCCCTGATTTCCCTCTGGCTCCAGAAGGATTGCAGGGATTTCTTTGCTCAGAGCTTCTCCACCCTAAAGGCCGACGAGGGGCCCTGTGGCTCTCCAGGGCTGTGACAAATTCTGGGGTCTCAGGTGGGTTTCCCAGTGCTCAGGGAACATCCCTGAGGACCAGGACAAGGTTAAGACCCCTCTGGTGGCTCCAGCCTTGGATGTTCATCACTGAAGAGGGTTTGGGCAGCCCAAAACCTGGTACCTCCAGGTCAGTGGCATCCCCAGCTCCTCTCCAGATGTGCAGTGACCTGGGCAGCTGTTCCCCTGCAGATGTTAAAGCCTCATTTCCACCCTCAGTGTATCCATGAGCTCTGAGACATCCTTCCCATCTGATATCTTGAAGCATCCTCGTGTCTGAGGCACCTGCTTAACTTCAGGCGCTGGAAGAAGCACCAACACATTTGATAATTAAATGTTTGCTGCCACCTAATTGTCCCTTCCTTCTCTGAGCTGCAGGCACTGTCTCCTGGCACTCTCCCCGGAGTGCTGAGCTTCAAAGAGAGCCGGAGGAGAGTTTCTTTTCTCAAAGGTTTAAGACGGAGCCATCTCTAAAAACTGTCAGGAAACAGATAAGGAAACCGAGAGAGCAGCAAACCCGGCGGGCTAATTATAAACAGGCAAATATAGGGAAATAAAAAAAAAAAACCAGATTGCAGGGAGCTGATCAAGTGCCAAGAGCAACAACACTGGCAGGGCTGAGCTTACCTCCGAGCGTGGTCTCAGCTCTAATCGCCAGTTTAGCCTGAACATCTGAAACTGTGCCCTCTCGGAGCTGGCAGGGTGGCACAGATCTGCAGCCAGAGCTCAGCTGCAGCGCCCAGCTTGGCTCCAGCCTCCACCACACGAGCCGTGGCCTCGGGAACCAGCCTCCCGACCACCTGCGAGTTGGCTTTGCCCTCGGATTTGCAAGTCGGGAGCTGTCCCTGAGGGTCGGGGACAGCTCCCAGGAGGAGCTGCGAGGGTTGGAATGAAGGGTTGGAATGAGCTCTGTGTGTGCAGCTGCCTGCTCGGGTTTCGTGCTTCTCCATCACGGCGCTGAGCAAACAGGAGCATTTTTTTTTCCCCCAGCTCCCAGCGAGGGTAGAGCGGTGTTTTCTCAGCTATAAATACAAATACAAGGCAAGTTGAGATGTTTTTTAAAGCACGAGCCGCGTGTGTGTGTGTGTGTGCAGGCAGCTCTATTTTCAGCTGCGCCCCCACCGAGGAAAGGTTTGTAGTACTTTTGGTTGAACTCGCCGGTTGTTCTATTTTCTCTGGAGGGTTTTGAAGCCTGGCTTGAGAAAACGCACGAATATCGTTGGGAAGCTCATCCAAGGGGGTCGTGGAGGGCAAATTATGCCCTGGTTGTGGGGTCAGTGGGGTGTCTGTGGGTCTGAGACTCCAAAAAAGGATGTGAAGAGTCAAAAATTCCGTGTCATTGACCTGCTGGAAGGTGACGAAGGAAGTCGAGAAGTTGATCCCAGGGGCTGGGAGAGCTGGAGGTGTCCAGCCTGGAGAAGAGAAGGATCCAGGGAGACCTTACAGCTCCTTCCAGAGCCTAAAGGAGCTCCAGGAGAGCTGGAGTGGGATTTGGGACAAGGGTTTGGAGTGGCAGGGCACAGGGAATGGCTTCCCACTGGCAGAGGGCACGGAGAGATGGGAGATTGGGAAGGAATTGTTCCCTGTGAGGGTGGTGAGACCCTGGCACAGGTTGCCCAGAGAAGCTGTGGCTGTTCCATCCCTGGAAGTGTCCAAGGGCAGGTTGGAGCAGACCGGGACAGTGGGATCTGTCCCCATGGCAGGGGGTGGGACTGGATGATCTTTAAGATCTCTCCCAACCCAGACCATTCCATGAGTCTTCGATTCCATGAATTTCAGCCTCCAAACCCTGGAGATCCGTGTCAGGGTGGCAAAGAGCAAGGGGCACCTCTGAGTGTCTCCTGCTCCTGAGTCATTCCCGTTCCCTATAAAGGGCCCCAAAAACCCAAAAACCGATGAGCTCACGGAGACACCGACTTTGCAGTGGTCTAAATTTGGATGGATGACTCTCCCCAGTGGGTTTGACAGCTCCAGTGATGAGGGCTCAGCCAAGCTCCTGCATCCCCCAGGCTCTGGAATTGCCTCCACAATTGCAGCCTGGGAATCACAGGGCTCCTGCAGACGGGAATGCAGTGGGATCCTGGAATCACCACATCTGAAAATTCCCCACTCTCTGTGTGGGGAGGCTGGACTGTGATGGTTTGGAGCAATGAACTCTCTTCAGAGGGAACAGTCCCTCCCTTCTGCCTGGGAATTATCTGAGAGGTGCCTGGCATGGCCTGGCCTGGCCAAAACCACGCTGGAGACTGCTCAGGTGATGCCAAACTGAGGATGGCATAATCCCCGTGCCAAGGGAATCCAACACTCCTTAATTTACCAGTGAGCATGAAAGCCCAAGGCAGTTGGGCTTCAAGGCAGGGATGGTATTTGGGACCATAAACATGAGCATCATCTGCATCACTTCTTTTAAAAGGCCCAATTTTGGGGACTCTGGTGGGAGCAGGTTCAGGGTCTGCGACTCGCTCCCAACGTTTTGGTTGCAGCGAGGCCCTGAGAGCAACAGGAAATGATTGTGGCTTAAGATTTCCACAGCCAAACATCCCCAAATGGAGACCTCACTCTCCTCCGACCTGCTTTCCCTTCCTCCAAGAGGAGCGATTTGCTGCCCTCTCCTGCCCGAAGACAGGCGGGAAGGGCTGGAAATGGGATTTCAAGCGTCTGGATGGAGGGAAATACGTATTTCAGGGCTCCACCCGCAGCCCAAGGGGATTTTTTCCCTTTGCCTCACTACATCACGTCAATGGAGGCATTCCTGGGCTGGGCTGGGCACCCTCAGCCCACCTGGAACCAAAACCTGGCACTGCCAACCTGCCAGGGCCCCTCTAGGTGGACAAATTCACCCTCCCGTGGCTGCAGTGATAAAGCTGTTGCTGCCCCCACCGTGCGCTGAGTGAGGCTGGAGCATCTCACTGATTGGGGGGAAAATAAAAGCCAGATAAAGGTTTTTATCTGGGATGTCTCAGTCCGGGATGAGAAATTGAAGCATGTTTTTTTGTCTGGACATCCCACCCCGGCCTGCAGGAGCTGCCTGCCTGGATCCCCTTATCATCCCTGCCTCGCTATCGTGTTCCTGGGCTGACAATCTCCTCCAGCAGCAAGAGAAGGAGAAATCAATCCCTTATCAGTCCCAACCTGTCACATCAAGGCCTCTCTTCAAGGGACTTCCCGTTGCTTTGGCAATTCCAGCAGCGCTGATGCATCCTGAGGGTATTCAGCTTGTGTCAAACCCTGGGCTGGGGGTGGGGGGACTGACGCTCTCCAAAATATCTTGGGGGGAAACACGTGGGGGTTTCTAAGGCAGTGACAAACCCCTGCTGCACCCAGGACGTTCAGAGTCTGGCAGAAGAATGAGAAAATCCAGTGAGAGGCGAACAAATACAGGAAAACGAGCCTGTCACAAGAGCCAAATCAAGCACTGGGCACCTGCAGGGCCATCGGGGGGTGGAGAGGGGCTGCCAGAGGTATAAAAGAAGCCGTAGGATTTTACAGAGTTATTCAGAACCCCACGTTTGGCTTTACGTGGCCGGGTCTGGGCAGTGGGAGGAGATGGCAGAAGTCCCTCCCACGCTGGGTAGAGTCAATTCCAGCTGGTGCCAGCGCTGAACCCATCGGCCATGGGATGTGACAGTAGCTTCAAGAAGGGAGGAAAAACACCCTGCAGTGGAGCAGCAGCTGGGAAAAAAAAGGATTGAGAACGTGTGACAGAAGCAGCTCTGCAGTTGGCAGACCNTCCAAGCAGGTTCCTCCGGAGAGCCCCATGCACGGCAGGCAGGTCCGTTTGGAATTTTCAGGCGTGTTTTTTTGAGGGAGAGAATTCCCATCAGGAAAGCCCGTGCCCATCATTTATGAAAAAAAAGCTCTGCAGTCTCTGCCAGGCAGGTTCTGCATCATCCAGCGACAGCCAGGCTGGGAAGAAATTCATTCCCTCCGAAATGGAGCACGAATCAACCACCGCCCGACCTGGAGCCTCTGGCAGGTGGGTCGGGTTTAACTGGGAGCCCTTTGGTGATTTTGCAGGAGTGGTTTGGGATATTTTGCAGCCTCCCCTCGGTCCCTCCGTGTTCCTGCCCATGGCACCAACGTGGATTAAGCACAGAGGGATTAGAAGCCGGGGGGATGTGGCAGGAGAGGCTATTTCTGGCCTGGCTCAGCTCCACGATCTGTTGAGAGCCTGAGACCAAGCTGTTACATGTTGTCTTGGCTGATGGTCGTGGGTGTGCAGGGAACAGCAGCTACAAGTGTTAATTGAGGTGGGTTATTATTTTTAATAAGATAAGCGCCCGTGTCGTGTGCCCCGGGCAGGGGTTGGGCACTGGGACGTGTGAAGCCATCCCAGAGCTGGGGAAGAGACTCGTGAATCCGTTTCCCTTCCTCCCCTCCACGTCCTGTGAGTCCCCAGGGGTTTGTTGGAGATTTTGCACAGAGGGGAAATGCAGGAACCTGCAGAACTGAGCACCCAGGGCCTGAATTCCAGGGGCATCCAGTGCCAAGGTGAACACAGGAATATTTGACCCTCAGCACCCAGGTAAACCCCGGGCATGTCCAAGACACACCTGCCGAAAAAAACCTCTTCAGCCTCTTCCAGAATGGGAAAAATTGGAAATACTCCATGGCCTGAGCTCAGGGACGTGTCAGAGTCAGCACAAACCCCCGAGGCTCAGCACCACACACAGCCCCAGGAGGTCTCTGGTCCCTCTGTTCTTCCTCCTGCCCCATCTCCCCGGCTGTCACCCTGCAGGGTGGCACAGACGGGACTCGGTGTCTCGCTGTCCCTTTGTGCTCTCCCCCCATTCCTGAGCAGAGCCTTTGGAGGCAGCAGAAGGTCACAGCTCTGCCTTAGCGCCATCAAAGGTGCCCCTGGGCACGGAACACTGGGAGCTGGGGCTGCAAATCCCACACAGCTCCCAGGGGACAGCAGGGACCAGGGGACAGCAGTGCCCAGGTGGCACCAGGTTCCAGGTGACAGCAGCGACCAGGTCCCAGCAGTGCCCATGTCCCAGATGACAGTAGTGCCCAGGTGACAGCAGGGACCAGGTGACAGCAGGGACCAGGGGACAGCAGTGCCCAGGTCCCAGATGACAGCAGTGACCAGTGCCCAGGTGACAGCAGTGCCCAGATGACAGCAGTGCCCAGGTGACAGCAGTGCCCAAGGGACAGCAGTGCCCAGGTCCCAGATGACAGCAGTGCCCAGTAACCAGGTGACAGCAGTGCCCAGGTCCCAGGTGACAGCAGTGCCCAGGTGACAGCAGTGCCCAGATGACAGCAGTGACCAGGTGACAGCAGTGCCCAAGGGACAGCAGTGCCCAGGACCCAGATGACAGCAATGACCAGGTGACAGCAGTGTCCAAGGGACAGCAGTGCCCAGGTCCCAGATGACAGCAGTGACCAGTAACCAGGTGACAGCAGTGCCCAGGTCCCAGGTGACAGCAGTGCCCAGGTGACAACAGTGACAACACTCAAGGCAGGAGCTCCTGAGGACCTCCAGGCCTCGGCAGCAGAGCTCCAGGAGGAGCTGGGTGGCCTGAGGGACACCTCAGAGTGTCCCACATCCCGCTGGACATCTCCTGCCCTGTGCCACCAGGCTCCAGCTGTGCCCCACAAGTGCTCCTGGGCTGATGTTGAACCTCCCAAAATGCAGGTGCTGCATCCCTGTGCCAAGAGCTGCCCATGTTTGCAGCCAGCCCCTGCTCTGCTCCATCCTCCTTGACGTTCTTCCCGCTCCTTTGTTTCTGTTTTGGTCTGGGCTTTCCTCTGCGAATGTTTGAGCTTGTTTATCCGTTTCAGATGAAAAACTCCACAATCTCCAGCAAAAATGCTAATAAGAAGCATTAGCTGCAGCTAATTGAACAGCTTCTGTGATCCTGTAATTATCTGCTGGTACAGCACCTACCCCGAGAAAGGCAGGATGGATGCCAGGGATAATCAGATAGAAAATCTGGGGGGGGGAAGAAACCATCTCATTTTCTTATCCAAATTAAGATTTTTTTTTTAATTTATTTATTTATTTCTGGGGATTGATTACCTCACGAAACATTTGCTGCTGGGAGCAAACCGAGCTGGTTGCGGTGGGGACTGCAAAGGGAGTGATGGGTGCTCAATTATTCACAGCCTCGCTGGGTGTGCGCCAGGAATGCAAAGAGGAGCTGTCGCCGGGAATCTCGGCGGGGATTTTTCACCGGGAGCAAAAAAAAAATCAACCAACGGCAGAGGGGGGAATGTTCTCCCCAGTCAAGATGCTGAAAGTTGCCCGATGATAGATTGAGCTGTCACCAAGGCTCGATGATCACATCCCCAAAAAAACTCCCCGAGTTTGCAGGCGAGGAGCAAATATTGGGTTGGCCCCGAGCTCGGGGGTCGGCGGGTGATGCTGCCTCAGAAATCCCCGTTATTAAATGCACCGACTTTGTCCTGACCTGGCTTGTGTTTCATTATTTCCTCCCTTTGTAGGGTTGGACATCCTGCAGGTGTGTTATTCCCTTTTTCCCTGATCTTCCACACGTCTCCATAACCCAGAGGCAGCTCAGAACAATTAAAAGCAGATTTATCACTTCGCAGAGACGATGCAAATCGTTCCGGCGCTTTCCTGGAGTGGCCCGGGAGGACTAAAGTCACAACAAGGTGTTGAAGGGAAGCAAAATTCCTGGATCCTTCAGAACAGGAGGAGGAGAATTCGGCAGCGGGAGCTATTAATGAGCGATGAAATATGGGCTGTTGTTTGGAAAGCTCAAATATCACTGAGAAGCTGGAGAGCCAGGCAGAACTAGCACTGCCAATAGTTCTATACACACAAATACACACATATATATGTATTTATATATAAAAGAAGATGAGTCCTTGCAGTGGCCTTGAAAATCTGCTAAAACTGTCATTAAAGACCTGGGAATGCTTAGATGGGTTGAAGTCATAGAATCACAGAATGGTTTGGGTTGGAGGGGACCTTAAATCTCATCCAGTCCCCATGGGCAGGGACACTTTTCTCTGTCCCATCCAACCTGCCCTTGGGCACTTCCAGGGATGGAGCTTCTCTGGGCACCCTGTGCCAGGGCCTCCTCACCCTCACAGGGAATATTCCTCCCCCAAAATCTCATCCCTCTATCAGTTCAAACCTATTCCTCCTTCTCCTCTCAATGAGTTGAGATGAAGAAAAGCAGCAAAACCGGAGCCGTGGGGAGATCATTCCCTTTTCGGAGCCGCTGCTCAGACCAATTCCCGGTGAGGAATTCTCAGCTGTGCCCGGGGGTGTCTGGCTGCACTGGCCCGTGGCAGTTCCAGCTGTGGAGTCGAGCCCGGAGCTGGATGCGCCGCTGAGATTTTTGTCAACAAAGAGCCTCGGCCCAGCTCCTTCCCGCTGCCTCATGTTTATTCATCCCATTAGGGTGTTTCCATCCCTTCAATTTGAGCATTAACCAGGCTAAGATGACAAAAAGCACCTGCTAATATTAAGCATATCATTATGAGGAGGGTATGATTGGGAGTTCAGCTTCGCCGGCTGCTCCGGGGTGGTGCTACACGGGCTGATAAAGGGAACTGAGTGTTGACACGCCTGAAGCTTCTTTTAGGCCTTGTTTGAAGTTGCTGAACGAATCCACGTGCTTATTTATGTGTTCCACTAATGGTTTTTTTTTTTTATCCTGATCAGCTGCGGGGAGGAACAGCAGGAGGCTGGTGGTGCTGGTTGCATTTGTGGACTTTCTGCCTGTGTTGATTATCCTGGCTCTGTGTGTGTGTGTTTCTTTGGGAGTGTTGGCAACAATCTGCCCCCCTGGCACAATGTGGGACACGGATCCTGGCGTCTCTCAGGCTGTAGGATACAGTAAATCCCAACCCACACCCCCATTCGCCCTTGGATGCTCGTGCTGGACTTGGGGAACACAAGGGAGGAGNGCCTCAGAAATCCCCGTTATTAAATGCACCGACTTTGTCCTGACCTGGCTTGTGTTTCATTATTTCCTCCCTTTGTAGGGTTGGACATCCTGCAGGTGTGTTATTCCCTTTTTCCCTGATCTTCCACACGTCTCCATAACCCAGAGGCAGCTCAGAACAATTAAAAGCAGATTTATCACTTCGCAGAGACGATGCAAATCGTTCCGGCGCTTTCCTGGAGTGGCCCGGGAGGACTAAAGTCACAACAAGGTGTTGAAGGGAAGCAAAATTCCTGGATCCTTCAGAACAGGAGGAGGAGAATTCGGCAGCGGGAGCTATTAATGAGCGATGAAATATGGGCTGTTGTTTGGAAAGCTCAAATATCACTGAGAAGCTGGAGAGCCAGGCAGAACTAGCACTGCCAATAGTTCTATACACACAAATACACACATATATATGTATTTATATATAAAAGAAGATGAGTCCTTGCAGTGGCCTTGAAAATCTGCTAAAACTGTCATTAAAGACCTGGGAATGCTTAGATGGGTTGAAGTCATAGAATCACAGAATGGTTTGGGTTGGAGGGGACCTTAAATCTCATCCAGTCCCCATGGGCAGGGACACTTTTCTCTGTCCCATCCAACCTGCCCTTGGGCACTTCCAGGGATGGAGCTTCTCTGGGCACCCTGTGCCAGGGCCTCCTCACCCTCACAGGGAATATTCCTCCCCCAAAATCTCATCCCTCTATCAGTTCAAACCTATTCCTCCTTCTCCTCTCAATGAGTTGAGATGAAGAAAAGCAGCAAAACCGGAGCCGTGGGGAGATCATTCCCTTTTCGGAGCCGCTGCTCAGGCCAATTCCCGGTGAGGAATTCTCAGCTGTGCCCGGGGGTGTCTGGCTGCACTGGCCCGTGGCAGTTCCAGCTGTGGAGTCGAGCCCGGAGCTGGATGCGCCGCTGAGATTTTTGTCAACAAAGAGCCTCGGCCCAGCTCCTTCCCGCTGCCTCATGTTTATTCATCCCATTAGGGTGTTTCCATCCCTTCAATTTGAGCATTAACCAGGCTAAGATGACAAAAAGCACCTGCTAATATTAAGCATATCATTATGAGGAGGGTATGATTGGGAGTTCAGCTTCGCCGGCTGCTCCGGGGTGGTGCTACACGGGCTGATAAAGGGAACTGAGTGTTGACACGCCTGAAGCTTCTTTTAGGCCTTGTTTGAAGTTGCTGAACGAATCCACGTGCTTATTTATGTGTTCCACTAATGGTTTTTTTTTTTTATCCTGATCAGCTGCGGGGAGGAACAGCAGGAGGCTGGTGGTGCTGGTTGCATTTGTGGACTTTCTGCCTGTGTTGATTATCCTGGCTCTGTGTGTGTGTGTTTCTTTGGGAGTGTCGGCAACAATCTGCCCGCCTGGCACACTGTGGGACAGTGTGGGACACGGATCCTGGCGTCTCTCAGGCTGTAGGATACAGTAAATCCCAACCCACACCCCCATTCGCCCTTGGATGCTCGTGCTGGACTTGGGGAACACAAGGGAGGAGCAAAGGATGAAGTGGCTCCATGTGCTCAGGAAGTTCGTGTTTCTTGGGGACAAACTGTCCTTGTCCCCACAGGACCATCTCTGGGCCAGTTTGCACCTCCTCCCCGTGCACTTGGAAGCCTTTGGCCCCCAAAAAAGGTTTCCAGAGATGCTCTCTGTGATCCCCCCCCCACCTCCCTGCAGGGCTGGACTCTTCACTTTTCCATTTGCTGAGCCATTTCTGGGCTCTTCCAGCTGCCTGATCCGGCCTGTCCCTGGCTAAGGAGGGGACCCTCATCCTGTGGGTCCTGAATCTCCCAGGACATCCCTTCTGGATTCATCCTCTTGGGAGGAATCCCTTCATTCTGATTGAAGGAATGGCCCAGTGAGGTCGTTGCTCTGCAGGTAAAGGCAGAGGTTGGTGGCACCCTCCGCCTCTCCATTGCACGAGAAATGGTCTTGCTGTAGGAAAACTGACCCTGTGGGCCTTGGGACAACCCTGGTTTATTTTCCCAAACTTTCTCCTCTCTGACTTGCCCTGGATTTGGGGTTTTTTTTCCCTTTCTTTACTACTTGTTGCTTTGGTACCGAGGAGAACCACAGAGTAACAGTGGCACCGAGTGGGGATTTGGGAACAGAACAACTGAAGCACCACGGGGGATGTTGGAGAGGAAATAAATGCGACTAAGAGTCGCTGTGAAGATCTTTCTGGTCAGGGCATCCCAGTGCTGCTGGGAGCCCAGCCCTGAACAGGAGGTTGGGTTGTGGAACTCCAAAAAGACTCTTCCAGGTGTATCTGGACCTCCAAAAACTCTTCCAGGTATATCTAGACCTCCAAAAAGACTAGTCAGGTATAGCTGGAGCTCCAAAGACTCTTCCAGGTGTATCTGGGAAGGTAAAGGGGAAGGAAAAGAGCATTTCAGCCTCTTCTGACACAACGTCGCCTGCAGAGACCCTTCCCCCCAGAGCCCCAGGAAATGGGGAGGGGGCAGAGGGGACACCCAGCACCCCCAGGGCCCCTTGTGGCCTCTTGTCCCACCCTGTGTCCCAGCAGGGCATCGTCAGGCAGCACCTCTGCTCCTGCAAACCATCCGTGAGAGCTCGGACGTCTCTGAGCACCCCCTTTCCAGGCTTTCCCAGCAGATCCCAGCGGGTCCCAGTGGACCCTGGACAGTCCCAGGGTATCCCATAGGAACCCAGTTGGTCCTGGCAGATCCCAGTGTTTCCCAGACTGTCCCAGCATATCCCAGAGGATCCCAGAGGATCTCAGAATATCCCAGCGGGTCCCAGAGTGTCCCAGCCAGTCCCAGAGGATCCCAACTGGTCCCAGAGGATCCCAGCGGGTCCCAGAGGATCCCAGAGGGTCCCAGTGTCCCAGAATATCCCAGCAGATCCCAGTGGGTCCCACAGGGTCCCAGTAGATCCCAGCAGGTCCCAGAGTGTCCCAGCGGGTCCCAGCATTTCCCAGACTGTCCCAGAGGATCCCAGAGGGTCCCGGCAGGTCCCAGCGGGTCCCGCTGTGTCCCAGCGGATCCCAGAGGGTCCCAGCAGATCCCATCATATCCCATCATGTCCCAGCAGATCCCAGAGGATCCCAGCGGGTCCCAGATAATCCCAGCGGGTTCCAGCAAATCCCAGCAGATCCCAGCAGGTCCCAGAGGATCTCAGCCGGTCTCAGAGGATCCCAGCAGGTCCCAGCATATCCCAGCGGTTCCCAGAGTATCCCAGCGGGTCCCAGGTGGTCCCAGCAGGTCCCAGCAGGTCCCAGCAGATCCCAGCGGCTCCCAGAGTCTCCCAGGTGACCCCAGAGGATCCCAGCGGGTCCCACAGGGTCCCAGTAGATCCCAGCAGGTCCCAGAGTGTCCCAGCGGGTCCCAGCATTTCCCAGACTGTCCCAGAGGATCCCAGAGGGTCCCGGCAGGTCCCAGCGGGTCCCGCTGTGTCCCAGCGGATCCCAGAGGGTCCCAGCAGATCCCATCATATCCCATCATGTCCCAGCAGATCCCAGAGGATCCCAGCGGGTCCCAGATAATCCCAGCGGGTTCCAGCAAATCCCAGCAGATCCCAGCAGGTCCCAGAGGATCTCAGCCGGTCTCAGAGGATCCCAGCAGGTCCCAGCATATCCCAGCGGTTCCCAGAGTATCCCAGCGGGTCCCAGGTGGTCCCAGCAGGTCCCAGCAGGTCCCAGCAGATCCCAGCGGCTCCCAGAG
>WEKX01019947.1:127064-138793 GCA_013390025.1 Pitta sordida
GCCCGGCGGGGCGGCTCAGGGGCTCCATCCCCGCTGCCCGGGCCCTGCCCGCCGTGTCTCCCCTGGCGGGGCCCCTTCCGCCGCCTCCATCCCCATGGAAACTCGGGCCGGCCCGGGCGGAAAGGGCAGGACGGGAGGGACAAAGGAGCGGGGGGAGAGCGCCGGAACCCGGCGGGAGCCTGGAGACGTGGATGGGGGAGAGAGAACCGGGAACAAGGGGGGGGAAAAAAAAATTTAAAAAAAAAATAAACGAGCCTCGGGAAGCACGGAGGGCGCGGAAGGAAAAGCGCCGGAGCCGCGGCCGGGAGCGGAGAGAAGAGTCGGGGTGAGGCAGAGCCGTGAGGGGGGTTTGAAGGGGAAACAGGGCAAAACTCCGCCATCGGGGTTGGAAGGAGTGAGAGGATGGAAGGGAGTTACTGCCGAGGCCTGAAGGGGCTCTGAGGGAAGTGGAGAAGAGACTTTGGAGTGACGGGACAAAGGGGAATGGCTTCGGGAAGGAGGGGAGGGTTCGAGGGGTATGAGGGAGAAATTGTTCCCTGTGAGGGTGGGGAAGGCCCTGGCACAGGTTATTCCATGGATTCCTCATCCCTGGGAGTGTCCAAGGGCAGGATGGAGCAGCCTGGAATAGTGGAAGGTGTCCCTGCCCAGGGAATAAAAATGATCTTTAGTTCTCCTTCCAGCCCAAACCATCCCCCGGATCCTGTGGCATCGGTCCAGCGTCAGCTTTAATTTTCCACTTCGTGGATGGGATCCATCGTGCTCCCCAGAAATTCCAGCTTCTCTCTCTTTTTTTTTTTTTTAACCCTCCTGGTTATTGCCTCGGAGTCACCCGGGATGCAAAAATCCCTCCCGGGGAGGAATTACGTCCAGGAAGATGCAAATAAAACAATTGCATGTGATGCCACCGGGCAGTCCCAGCTCTGACACGGATTTTTCTGCTGCTGCTCTTTATTCGGCGTGCAAAGGATTTTTGAGTTTCCCCAGAGCAGCTTGACACGAGGGAGATCTGGATGCTCACGTAAGACCCTTTGTTCTGCCCAGAGCTTTGTCTTGCAAAAGGCTTTTCCTGGCTCTTTATTAGGCACTAAATTATCTTGATTCACTCTGGTCCACTGCACCCTTGCCCGTGGCTCATGTTCTCCCTGTCTGCAGCGAATGATTTGATGCTGGAAGGCGACCAGGGGTGAGATGAGATGGAAGTTTGACGGGGACATTTTCCTCTCCCTCTCTGAACCCAGACGGGGATGTCCTCTTGTCTCAGAACATGCTGCCACCTCTCCCCACAGGATGGGATGTACTGGCATCCCCCAGCTCCAGAAATAACCTTGTGGCATCTGTGCTGTGTGTCACACGTGGAGGGAGCAGAGGGACGGGTGGTACCCGAGGGAGGAGTGACCAGATTGTTGGAGCTACGGGGACACCTGGGAAGAGCCCTGAGGACTCAAAAGCTTTTTGACATTCAGTGTTTGCTTCCTTGTGGCCCGTGGTCACGTCCCCGCGGTGGGATGAGGATGAGAAGAAGGTGACCAGGCTCTGGTGGCACTCCTGGCACGGGTGCTCCTGTGCCACATCCATTTCCCCGGGGCAGAAATGTGGCGTTTTCATCAGGATGTGCTCAAACCCCTGGGCCTGGCCTGGGTTGGGTTGGAGCTCCAGGCAGGAGAGATGAGGGTTCCTTCGAACCCCTCTGTGCTCTGATCCCTGGGGTGCAGCTGCCCATAAAGCCACACTCGTTCTTCTGAGGTTTGTGCTCTTTAATTCATCTTCTCCGAGTTTGAAACAGGCATTTTGTGAGGTGCAGCCTCCCAAAATCACATTGAAAGAGCTGGTTCCGTCTTCTCCCAGGAGGAACCCGAGGTGAACCCATGAGGCTGGGGGGGGATTTTTTTTTCCTTCCTTTCTGTCTTGAGATTTGTTCTGTGGCATCTTTTTAAGCGCAGCCTTTGGTCACCTCGTTAGAAGAGTGTTTTCTAGACTTCGAGTTTTCTCAAGGTGCCATCACAGAGGACCCACAGAGGAATTTCGTCCAAGGATTATCGATTTCCTGGGTGGCTCTTGCAGCAGGAAGTGTTTTCTCTGAGAGAAGTTCAGGTCCCAATGAAGGTTTGAATCCTTTGTTTTATTCCGCCCCCCTCCCCGGTCTTGGCCAGGAAGAGGTGGCTGAGTTTGGCTCTTTCAGGTCAAGTCGACCCTGAGGCAAAACCTCCTCCTGGGATTTTAGTGACATCTCCCCTTTCACGGTAATTAAGGGCATCTTTGGGAGGAAACAATACTCCCAAATCCCCGCAGTTTAGAAATGCAAGAGGTGTTTGTTCTCCGGAGGCGGCAGAGTTTGATCAACTGTTAACAGCTCAGTGGATATAACCGGACATTTTCTGTTGGTTTGATGTCATTCTGATTTTTTTTTTCCCCAACAGAAGAGGCAGCAGCGATTCCACATTTAAACCCCCCCCGACCGCCAGCCCGCTTTAAAGAAAACCACGGCAGCAGCTTTTCCTTTCCGAGCCCAGCTTTGGGGCAGGGTCCAGCGTTTGTAAATCCCCTCTCCTCTTTATCCCTCTCGCCTCCTGCGCTGAGGATGCTGCGGGAGGAGCATCAGCTCCGGGATTTAGCTCTGCCTGAGGAGATGCTGCCGAAAGGAGAGACACGCGGCTACATCCCCGCATCCAGGTTTTTGCTGCATCCCGAGCGGGGATGTGGCTCATGCCCGGGGTTGCAGGAGGAGGGGGAGGCTCGGGAGATGCTGATTTGCGGGGGGGAGGTGGATGCGGGAGGGTCTCGCTGCGGGTTTTTTCAGTTCTGGAGCCGCCGCTCCCCTCACGGTGAGGTCTCTGTGGCGCAATGGACGAGCGCGCTGGACTTCTAATCCAGAGGTTCCGGGTTCGAGTCCCGGCAGAGATGATCTCCAGGCAGGTGGCTCTTTTATTTTAATGCCTCTTCCTTCGGTGGTGGCGTTTGGAACACCCCCCGAGGGCTTGGGGTGGGAAGAGAGGGATTGTTCACTCGCAGCTGGTGCTCAGAAGGGTTCTGTGCTCCCCTTTTGAGGCATCTCTCCTCCATCACATCCCACTCTCCTCGTTCCCTGTGGAATCTCCTCAGGAACGGAGGTGTTTTAACCCCACCTGTCCCCCCCCAGTGCTGCTCACGGGGTCCCATCACTGGTGTCTCCTCAGGAAAAGGATCCTGGAGCTCTCCAGCAGGAACCAGGTGGAGGGCAGAGGTTCAGGACCTTCTGGTATTCCCTGCAGGGATTCAGGACCTTCTGATATTCCCTGCAGAGGTTCAGGACCTTCTGATATTCCCCGCAGGGGTTCAGGACCTTCTGGTATTCCCTGCAGGGATTCAGGACCTTCTGATATTCCCTGCAGGGGTTCAGGACCTTCTGATATTCCCTGCAGAGGTTCAGGACCTTCTGATATTCCCTGCAGGGGTTCAGGACCTTCTGCTGGTGTTTCCTGTGGTAAATGTGGACGTTTCCCAAGAAATGTAGGTCTGGAGTCTGAATGTCCACCCTGTAGGAATTGTTTGCCAATGCAAAGAATTAGGATGAGCCAACACTCCGGGATGCTCTGGAATGGTTTTAAGCTGCCCGAGGGCAAGGTTGGGTGGGATGTTGGCAAGGAATTCCTCGCTGTGAGGGAGGGGAGGCCCTGGCACTGTTTTCCCAGAGAAACTGTGGCTGCCCCATCCCTGGAAGTGTCCAAGGCCAGGTTGGAGCAGCCTGGCACAGTGGGAGCTGCCCCTGCCCACGGTCCCTCCCAACCCAAACCATTCCATGAATCCACCCTCCCTGCACTTACCACCTCAGGATCCCCTCCCACTGACCGGATTTTCCAGTGGAAAACCAGTTTGTCCCCATCACAGTCACCACTGAGCTTGGCTTGTTGTTTCTCCTTGTGGGAATGCTGGAGCTCCTTTGGAAAACCTGGAAGTTCTTCCCTCGCCACCATCCATCACGGCACAGGTGCCATGCCCACGACATCCAGGGGTGTCCTGAAAAGCCAGAAGATGATTCTGAGACAGAGAAAAACACGTGGGGCAGTGATCTTGGGACACACCCAAGAAAAGGTGAGGTAGAAAGAGGAGGTTCAGTGGGTTAATCCACGTTCAGGTGAAGGTGGGAATGCCCGGGCACCTCCCATGCCAGGGGGGTTTCGCGCTGTCTTTTGCAAGCTCTGGAGCTGTTTCAACACTGAGGGTGGAAGGAAACCAGCCAGAGCTGTTTTCCAGCTTTCCTCCTGGGTGCACATTCTTCTCTCCCAGCCTGGTTTACTCCTCCTTAGCCCTGAGATAACTGGACAATGGCATTGGACAAGAGTCCCCCCTTTATCTTATCTCAAATTCCCCTCGGGTGGTTTAACTTTCCCAATTTTGCAGGGATGTCTTGAGGGGTGGGGGCTGGGAGGTTGCAGATGAGACCCTTTCTGCAGTTTGCCACAGTGAGCAAAGTCCTTTGGTGGTTTCACAGTGTTTCAGGCAATTACCATCTTCAAAAGATGATCTACCTGTGAATAAAGCAATGAAAAAAGCCAAATCACAGCAGGTCTGGCACCTTTTTCCCCTTGTTCACCTCCCACAGACACCCCAACAATCCCACCCTGTCCCTCGGAGCGTTGTCTCAACACTCCTTNGGACACCGGGGACACCGGGTCAGAGGGGCTGGGGAACACCGGGGACACCAGATGAGAGTGGGAAGGGTTGGGGGACACCAGGGACACCGGGTGAGAGGGACTGGGAGGACACCAAGTGAGAGCGGCTGGGGGGACACCAGAGTCACCTCCCGCCGCACTCTCCGGTCCCAGCTCTGAGCTCGCCCCGCTGGGTTTGGGGCCATCCCAGCACACCCCACTCCCATTTCCCCCGGGAATTACGGAGCGGTTGGGTGGGGAGGGAGCTCTGGAGGTCACCCGGTCCAACCCTCCGGAGCAGATGGCACAGGAGCCCGGCCAGGTGGGTTGGGAATGTCTCCGGACAGGGAGACTCCGCTCCCTCCCTGGGCAGCCGCTCCAGTGCCCTGCCACCCTCCGGGGGAAGAAGTTCTGCCTCGTGTTGAAGTGAAACTTGGCTTGTTTTTAGTTTATGGCCTGGGAGGATCCTGGCTGGAGCAGGGGCTGGGCTGGAGCCCCCCGAGATCGGGATCTGTGCTCCAGAGTTTGGGGGGGGGTTTGAGGAGGAGAAGGGGCTCCCTGGGTCTGCCGACCTCACACCGGGCACGTTCCACATGGGGATGGAGCTGGAGGGATCCCTCCCCTCCCTCTGTCGTGACACACAGGGACAGGCCTGTTCACCAACCCCTGCCTGGCTCCAACGTGTCCTGGGGCCTCCCACCTCCATCTCTTGTCTGTCCTCTGTATCCTGATCCCGGTGGGAGCAGCAGGGCCGTGGGCAGGGAAGGAGCCGTGGGATGAAGAGGGGCCGTGGGATGAAGAGGGGCCGTGGGATGAGAAGGAGCCGTGGGATGGGAAGGAGCCNCACTGAGCTTGGCTTGTTGTTTCTCCTTGTGGGAATGCTGGAGCTCCTTTGGAAAACCTGGAAGTTCTTCCCTCGCCACCATCCATCACGGCACAGGTGCCATGCCCACGACATCCAGGGGTGTCCTGAAAAGCCAGAAGATGATTCTGAGAAAGAGAAAAACACGTGGGGCAGTGATCTTGGGACACACCCAAGAAAAGGTGAGGTAGAAAGAGGAGGTTCAGTGGGTTAATCCACGTTCAGGTGAAGGTGGGAATGCCCGGGCACCTCCCATGCCAGGGGGGTTTCGCGCTGTCTTTTGCAAGCTCTGGAGCTGTTTCAACACTGAGGGTGGAAGGAAACCAGCCAGAGCTGTTTTCCAGCTTTCCTCCTGGGTGCACATTCTTCTCTCCCAGCCTGGTTTACTCCTCCTTAGCCCTGAGATAACTGGACAATGGCATTGGACAAGAGTCCCCCCTTTATCTTATCTCAAATTCCCCTCGGGTGGTTTAACTTTCCCAATTTTGCAGGGATGTCTTGAGGGGTGGGGGCTGGGAGGTTGCAGATGAGCTGCTTTCTGCAGTTTGCCACAGTGAGCAAAGTCCTTTGGTGGTTTCACAGTGTTTCAGGCAATTACCATCTTCAAAAGATGATCTACCTGTGAATAAAGCAATGAAAAAAGCCAAATCACAGCAGGTCTGGCACCTTTTTCCCCTTGTTCACCTCCCACAGACACCCCAACAATCCCACCCTGTCCCTCGGAGCGTTGTCTCAACACTCCTTGAAACTCAGGCAGGCTTTGCTGCCTTAAAATAAACTCGGTTTTCCAGGCTCTTTGTGGTTTTAGTGCCTGTTCTGGGGGTGGGAAGAGGAAAATCCCCCCGGGCTGGGCAGTGCCAGAGAGCTCTGGGGGTCTGGAGAAGCCGGGATGTGGAGGGGAGGGGTCTCTCCTTGACTTGGGGGGTCTCCAGGGTGGTGAAGGGGGGGTCTGTGGAGCGTGGGATGGTCAAGGGGGGGATCTGTGGTGCCCTGAGGGAGGGAGGAGTGGGGTCTGAATTGAATGGGATGATGCAGGAGGGGTCTGCACGGTCCTGAAGGATGGGGGGGGGAGTTCTCTGCTGCACTTGGGGGTCTCCAGAGAACAAGGAAGGAGATCCAGGGGAATTTTCTGGGCACAGGGAGCAACACTTCACTTATTTTCACCGGGCGGTTCGCTCCGTCCTCACCCGCGGCGGCTCCTTTTACCGACGGGGCGGTCCCGGGGCGGTCCCCGGGCGGTGCGGGGCGGGTACCGGGGCGGGTACCGGGGCGGGTACCGGGGCGGNCCCCCGAGATCGGGATCTGTGCTCCAGAGTTTGGGGGGGGGTTTGAGGAGGAGAAGGGGCTCCCTGGGTCTGCCGGCCTCACACCGGGCACATTCCACATGGGGATGGAGCTGGAGGGATCCCTCCCCTCCCTCTGTCGTGACACACAGGGACAGGCCTGTTCACCAACCCCTGCCTGGCTCCAACGTGTCCTGGGGCCTCCCACCTCCATCTCTTGTCTGTCCTCTGTATCCTGATCCCGGTGGGAGCAGCAGGGCCGTGGGCAGGGAAGGAGCCGTGGGATGAAGAGGGGCCGTGGGATGAAGAGGGGCCGTGGGATGAAGAGGGGCTGTGGGATAAGAAGGGGCTGTGGGATGAAGAGGGGCCATGGGATGAAAAGGGGCCGTGGGATGAAGAGGGGCCGTGGGATGAAAAGGGGCCCTGGGCAGGGAAGGAGCTTTGGGATGGAAAGCAACCGTGGGATGGGAAGGGGACGTGGGACAGAAGGACCACGAGCAGGGGAGCAGCCGTGGGATGGGAAGCAGCCATGGGCAGGGAAGTGTGTGGCTGCTGAAAGGCTGTTCCGAAACGTCCGGCTGTGAAATGCTGAGCCAGCGTGTTGAGCAACACCGGGGCCAGGCCAGGGCTGTGTCACCCACAGAGTCACAGGGAACCGGGGCAGCTCGGATGTCCCCATCCCCCCAGGACACTGGAATTGTCCTGTGTGGGCTCAGCCCCCCCAGAGCTCTCCCCCTCTCTCCTCAGGTGTCCATGCAGTACAACCCCGGCTGGAACAGCTCCTCCGTCAACCTGCTGCACGTGCGGGCGCAGGGGCCCAACGACACCCTGCACTACGTGTGGAGCAGCATCGGGGGCCCCGCCGTGCTCCTGGTGGCCACCCAGAGCCCCAGCAGCTCCCTGGGCATCAACTGGACCCGGCTGCTCTCGCCCAGTCCCGCCGGCGCCATCTGGATCGACCCTCCCGGCAGCGTCGTCCACTCCTCCGCCGTGGTCTTCACCAAGGTACCGCTGGGGAAGGTGCTGCTCTGGGGGGGGAGGTGGAGGGTCCCCTGGGCACAGCTGGGCACAGCTGGGCACAGCTGGGTGGCTTTCCCAGCTCCAGGGAAAAGGCCCCTTGGGTGTTGAGGTGCTCAGCTCTGCTCTCCTCTCTGTTTGTGTCGCGCGTGAGACACAAGGTGGTGACGTCCTGCCGGTGCTCCCGGCCCTTCTCCCCCTTCCTTCTCCTTCAGGTGTTCGAGTCCAGCGAGGCCAAACCCTCGGAGGAGCTTTTCTACCCTCCCTACGTCCTGTCTGAGTTCTCGTGGGCCAGCCTCGGTCCCACCCTCAACCACACGGCCCTGACGGCCGAGCTCAGCGGGGTCCCGGCCACCGACCCCGGCGGCGCCTTCGCCAACGGCAGCCTGGCATTCCGGGTACGAGGGGGGAATCGGGGAGAACACGGGGAATTCCTTGTCCTGGTTTATTAGTGAGGGTTAGAAATTAGGTTTAATATGGATTTTAAGGGGCTGGAGTTGTAGTTTCTCTTGTAGCACGTAGAGATTGGGTAAGATTTAGGATGGAAATAGAACAGGAAAACCAGACAAAATATAGAGAGGAGGGAGGGAGGGAGATAACACGGGACACTGTGACACCCCACGAGTGTGAAAAACAAAGCTGTGGTTAGGATGGCTTCGAGCAAAATAAGTCTGGTTTAAAGGGTTTTGATAAAACAAAGCTGTGGTTGAGGCGACTTAGAGCAAAATAAGTCTGGTTTAAAGGAGAAGTGTCATTTCACGAGGTGATTTCATGATGGGCCTGTTGGGATGAATATTCATCAAGGAGTCATACCTATGTATAGCTCAGGTGCATTGAAGGGGCTGAAGGAAATCCTGCCTTGTTCCCAGGCCGGGAAATAAACTTTTAAGCTGCTTGCAGGCGACGAGAGAAGCTTCTGGAGAGGGAACGCTGCCCCTCGGTGTCCCGGGCGGTGACATGTCCCCTCTGGCCACCCACAGGTGACAGCCTACGAGTCCCGTGGGCGCTCGGGGCGCCTGCCCAGCCTCCTGCACACGGCAGACAGCTCCCAGCTGGAGTTTGTCCTGGCAGGGGTGACCCCACGGGGCAACAGCTCCCGCTTCGTGCTGGAGGTGGCCACGGTGGAGGAGCCGGGGGTGACGCGGTCCCTGAGCTCGGCGCGGTCCATCGACGACGAGTACACCCCCACCATCTTCGAGGTGAGCGGTCTGGGGACACCCTGGGCTGGGCTGGGGGGTGGCAGGGGTGGGGGGGATGACCCTGCTGCCCCTCTCACCTCCTCCCTCGCCAGATGCTCGCCCTGGTCGCCGAGTCGCAGAACGGCAGCTCCTCGCTCAGTTTCGTGCAGTGGAAGGCGACGGCCTACGGCTCCCGCAGCCCCCGGCGCGAGGACGGCATCCAGTGCCAGGCCCAGGGGCTGCGGGCGGCCAACTGGAGCCTGCCCGCGGCCACCATCGTCCAGGCCTACTTCGGGCAGGGCCTGGGCGGCGCCTACAGCGTCAGCGCCATCAACGTCTCCTTCGGCGGAGAGGAGGGAAGGGTGTACCAGGAGAAACGCTACCTCAGCTGGTGAGCGGCGCCTGAGGGGGGCTGTGGGTCTCAGGGGGGGTCCAGTGGGGGCCAAAGGGTTTCTGCTGGGGTCTAGTGCGGGCCAAGGGGTCTCTATTGGGGGGCAGTGGGGTCCAAGGGGTGCTGCTGGTCTCTGGTGAGGTCCAGTGGGGGCCAAGACATTTGAGGGGATGCTTCTGGTCTCTACTGGGGTCCAGTGGGGTTTAAGGGGTCTCTACTGGGGTCCAGTGGGGTCCAAAGGGTGCTGCTGGTCTCTACTGGGGTCCAGTGGGTTCCAAGGGGTCTCTACTGGGGTCCAGTGGGGTCCAAGGGATGCTGCTGGTCTCTGCTGGGGTCCAGTGGGTTCCAAGGGATCTCTACTGGGGTCCAGTGGGTTCCAAGGGGTCTCTACTGGGGTCCAGTGGGGTCCAAGGGATGCTGCTGGTCTCTGCTGGGGTTCAGCGGGGTCCAAGGGGTCTGAGGGAGTTCTTCCAGTCACTAATGGTGTCCAGTAGGGTTTCAAGTGGTGCTTCTGGTCTCCAGTGGTGTCCAGTGGGGTCCAAGGGATCCAAGGGGGTGCTCCTGGTCTCTAAGGGTGTCCAGTGGGGTCCAAGGGATCCAGGAGGGACTCCCAGTCTAACAACGTCCAGTGGGGTCCCAGGGCTCTGAGGGGATGCTCCCAGTCACTAAGGACGTGCAGTTTGGGGCAGAGGCGGGTCAGGGGGTTTCTCTGTTGAGTAACAGCCTCCATTCCAAACCCTTGAGTTTCCCGATGATCCCAAAGCGACGAGTTTGCAGTTTATTGAGGAGCCCAGTCCTGCCCCACGTGGGATCTTACCTGACCCTGTCGGGGTGGGTGGAGAGTCCCAGGTCAGAGCTGGTGCCCGTCCCCATGTCTGACCTGTCCCCTCCCGTCCCCTCCCGCAGGTCGGTGCTGCTGGGCTTCGGGCAGCCCCCCAGGGACACCTTCTCCCCCCTCGTCATCTCCATCATGGCCGTGGCACTGGGCACCCCCTTGGCCATGCTCCTGGTGGGCATCTGCCTGGTCCTGGTGGCCCAGAGGAAACGCTACTCTGAGTACGAGCCCATCAACTGAGGGGGACAATCCCCAGGGAAACCCCCCGGGATTCTCCCTGGCACCGGGATCGACCACGGCTGCTCCTCTGCCTTCCCCCATCCCTGCACTCCAGGGGACCAGGGGGACACGTGTCCCTCTGTCCCTCTGGCCTCACTCCCACTGCCATGTCCTGCATTGGATTGCACTTCTTCACCTGTTTTTTCCTCTTCAATCCAGCCAAGGGAAGTGATGGGGGGTGGGGGGGGAGTTTGAGCTGCCTGGAGCCGTGGACAATCCTCCTCCTCCCAAGGGATGAAACCGCTGCTGGCCTGGATGGCAGCTGTGCCCACTCTGGTACCACTTCCAGGGACGTTTGGGTGTTCCAGGGCTGGAGGGGCTGGGCTGGGGACCAGTGCCACTCCTGGCAGCGTGCAGGGTGTGCCTTCTGCTTCTCCCCGTTCTGGAAATCCCAGCAAAACCCACCTCCTGGGACTCCCCCCCCCACCCTGCTCCACGTCCTGCTGCGCTGGCCTGGGGACACGAGGGATGCTCAGAGTCACTTCACAGTGGTTGCCCCAGCTCAGGTGTGTCCCGTTGGCCCGTGGAGGGCTGATCCTGCTGGGATGCTGCTCCTGATCCTGCTGGGATGCTGCTCCTGGGTGCTGGGCAGGGCTGGATCCCGGGGGCTGCCCAGGTGCTGGAAGCCACGGGCCGGGGCTGGGCTGCGGCTGCTCAGGGTTTGCAGAGGTCCCACATCGCCTGGGGCTGTGCTGGGCTTCGTGTTCTCCATCACTGACTTCTCTTCAACCAAATAAAGTGGATTTCTAATGTGGTTTGCTGTGGAAACACTGGACATGGGGTGAGGTGCTGGACATGGGGTGCTGGCAGGATTGGGATGGTCCTGGAGCTCAGCAGGAGCTGAGGGTGCCCCGTAATATTTGTGGTATTTGTGGGGGCTTTTCTCCATGAGCTGCGGGGTCAGCGTGAGCCCAGACCCTGCTGAAAGGTGCCTTTGGAAGAGTCCTGGGCTCATGGAATGTCCTGAGCTGGAAGGGACCCATGAGGATCATCCAGTCCCACTCCTGACCCTCCACAGATCTCCAACAATCCCACCCAGTCCCTGAGGAAAAACAGGTTTGAGGCCCCTTGAGAGGCACTGCCTTGCGTTTGGGTTTCCTCCTCAGGAGGTGGGGGATGAGAAGCTGCCTGGGAAGGAGATGGGGAAAGCTGAAGGGGAGATGAGGTGTTGGAATCACAGAATCCCGGAATCTCCTGTTGGAAGGGACCCCCAAGGATCGTCCAGCACGGATCCCTGGGGGGGCAATGGCCTGGGG
>WEKX01019948.1:1163-17535 GCA_013390025.1 Pitta sordida
ACCATTCCTCATCTCTATCGACTCTATTGACTGTATCAAGAGACTCTTGAAGAGACCTTTTATTATGTAAGCAGCTGTCTGTACTATTGAAGACAGAGGCAAAAAAATCATTACGTATCTCTGCCTTTTCCTCATCCCTAGTGATGATGTTGCCCTCCTTATCCAGGAGAGATTGGAGATTGCTCTTGTCCCTTTTTTTGTCATTAATATACCTGTAAAAGCCTTTCTTGTTATCCTGTATATTAGTAGCCAATTGAAGCTCAAACCGAGCTTTTGCATCTCTAATTTTTTTTCTGTATGTCTTGACAACATCCCTAAACAAAGTCCTAGTTACCTTCCCCTCCTTCCAAAGATGATACATCCTTTTTTTAACTCTTAGCTCATTCAAGATCTCCTTACTCAACCAGGGTGGCCATCTACCTTTCCGGCTTGACAGAGTACAAAGAATGAATTGCTTGCTTTCTCAGTCTTAGACTAAATTCACTTTGCATGGGTGTATAAAGTGAAAGACCTTGGTCAAGGGTTTGAAACTGGGATGCAGAATGACTTCACATTAAAAAGAAATCCTAAAATTCCTTCCACCTCCGTCTTGAAATTAGGAAAAAAGTAACACCAGTCTGTTTACCAGTAGGGATTCTCATTGTCTCCTACATTATATCTAGGCCTTCCTTCCATCAAATCTACTGCTGATACAAGCAATTCTGCACTATGGCCTAAATTCTAGAGGCCAAGAAGGGGATTCAAAAATCCTTTTATTAAGATATTATGGATATAAAAAAGCCCCCAACATAGAGGACGGGTTTCTTTTCAAGACAAGAGGCAAAAATAATTGCCATTGTAAAATTCAATTATTTTCTTTTTTTTTTTTCCAAAAAATGGTGAATGCTCTGACTCACATTAACAAGTTTTAAAATCTGGCAATAGCAGATTTGTACTAGAGCTTAGAACTTGTGTAGCAGAGGTTACAAAAAAATAAGCATTTATATCACTGCTCAACCCTGAAATTAAGAATATCTTGGTAAGTGTGCTTTTCAAAAAATACAGGTGAAACTTCAAATAACTCTGAAGATAGTTAAAAGCATCTAAAAATAAACTATAAGTCAAAAATAATCCAGGTAAAAATGTGCTGTTGAAAGTACACACAGTTCTCTGTTCTAAAAGCAAATCAAGTTCACTCATTAGAAAATGTTTTTGTTCATAGATATTTCCAATCACCTGTATGTACACTCATGCTTATTATATTACTAGTTTATTCAGAGTTGATTTAGTCTGAATACACAGCAGATAAAGATATATTTTATCTAGAAATTATTATTTTCTGAATAACATATTATCCTTTCTTCTCAGTTAGCAAGGAACACTAATAATTCACATGGGATGCACCACATCACATATCTAGTGCTCCTTTGTTTAAATAAACTTTATAGCTACTTTAAATAAAAAGAACTATAGTTAAAAAGTCCTACATAAAAAAAATAAAATATTCTCTCATATGTTTTTTTTGGAAGGACAATTAAAAGGTAAATTAAAAAGGGATGGAAAAGTCGGCAAGTAACTGTCTTTTATTTCAAACTAAAGAATTGTCATTATCCATTGGAGGTGGAAAAAAACCTCAGACTTCATTAGTGACTGCAAACAGGCAAATGTACTGTGAGCAGATATGATTGCAAAGGTGTTAGTAGCAGAGGCAGCTGAAATTCTGAAATTGTACTTCCTAGCTTCAGGACTGATTCCTGCTACTTGCCAGATACAGCAGTTGGGACTGGTTTTAAATTTTGCTAACAAAGGCCAGAGGGAACATCCTCTGATTCCTCCCATTACTGAGGAGGCATCAGACAGAAGAACTAATTATAAGGTTGATCATGAGTTGTGCTTCTACCTATAGAATGTTTAGACTAGAAAACTGGGGTCTCTTGATTATGCAACGAAGACTTGCTAATGTAAAGAAGCATCCTGAAAAAGAGAACTGGTGTTGAGGAAGAGAATAGGATTTTGAAGTGAAGTGGAAAAGATGCTGTCTACAAGAAAGATCCTGGAAGTGAGAGAAGGTCCCGTGGATGAATTGTAGAATATCTCAAAATGGAAGGAGTCCACAATTATCACAGAGTCCATTTCCCTGCTCCTCCTAGCACTACCTAAAAGTAAATCATATGACTAAGCAATTTCCAGAGCCTCCTTGAACAGGCTTGGTGTTATGACCACTCTCACTCACTAACCATCCATTCAATGAACAACCTTTTCCTACTGTGTGATCTGAACTTCCCCTGATGAAGTGTCATAGCATTTCCTACTGTCCTGTGGCCAGTAAACAGAGTGTGGAGACAAGGAGCAGGGGATGCCTAGAGATCTTGGCCAGGGAGGCCCAACATCTATCAATGCAGTGGCACAGCTCAAGCTGATGCAATGTTCTGCCTCATATCCCTGGACCAGCAGTAACCTCTGTCTGGTGAAGAGGATGGGGGAAGTTGACACCTCATGGGCTGACCTCTGGGAGGAATCAAATGACTGTGTGAAACAAAGTGGATTGAAAGGTCTGATCTCACTGGGTTCTTAAATATCAGGATCCAGATCAACCACGGGGGATCTAACCCCTGAGAATACTACAATACTACTTTTGACAAGAACTCTTGAGAAAGAGCCTAGAGTAAACATTCAAATAATAATTTATAGAAACCAAAACATCACTGTAGGCTGGAGCCTACACACAAAGCATCTTGAGAACTCTCCAGGCTTGCCGAAGAATCTGTCAATTTGCCAGACTGTTATTGAAAACATAAAATATATAAACACACTTGAAATGGTTTGTTTCATCATTTTGAAGATGTTGGCATACAAGAGAACTCCCTGAGAATTACAGAAGGATTGCACCTAGCTTCATTTTTCCATTTCTGCATTTCCTAGTTCTGACCTCTGGCAACAGTTTTTGCTATGTTTTTATGGTTAGTCTGAATCTTAAGGACTTCACTTAGCTCTGCAGAAACAGTTTCTAGCTTTCTGAATGGAGCAAGTTTGTATTTAAATGCAAACACCTAGGCTAACAGTTGGGACTATCATACTTATTGCACAAATTATATCCAATACAATCATGCTGGTAGACAGGAAACTAAATATGATCCATCAGTGTGCACAGGTGGCCAAGAAAGCAAATGGCATCCTGGCCTGTATCAGGAATAGTGTGCCCAGTAGGACCAGGGAAGTTATTCTTCCCCTTTACTCAGCACTGGTTACACCGCACCTTGAGTGCTGCGTCTAGTTCTGGGCCCCTCAGTTTAAGAAAGATGTTGCTTGAACATGTCCAGAGAAGGGCAACAATGATGGTGAAAGGACTGGAGAACAAGCCCTNAATACTACTTTTGACAAGAACTCTTGAGAAAGAGCCTAGAGTAAACATTCAAATAATAATTTATAGAAACCAAAACATCACTGTAGGCTGGAGCCTACACACAAAGCATCTTGAGAACTCTCCAGGCTTGCCGAAGAATCTGACAATTTGCCAGACTATTATTTGAAACATAAAATATATAAACACACTTGAAATGGTTTGCTTCATCATTTTGCAAACGATTCCTTGAAGATGCTGGCATACAAGAGAACTCCCTGAGAATTACAGAAGGATTGCACTTAGCGTCATTTTTCCATTTCTGCATTTCCTACTTCTGACCTCTGGCAACAGATTTTGCTATGTTTTTATGGTTAGTCTGAATCTTAAGGACTTCACTTAGCTCTGCAGAAACAGTTTCTAGCTTTCTGAATGGAGCAAGTTTGTATTTAAATGCAAACACCTAGGCTAACAGTTGGGACTATCATACTTATTGCACAAATTATATCCAATACAATCATGCTGGTAGACAGGAAACTAAATATGATCCATCAGTGTGCACAGGTGGCCAAGAAAGCAAATGGCATCCNATAAGTTGGAGTCTATAAATTCTGTGGTCTTTTCCAACCTCTGTGATTCTGTGATTAAATGTGCAGATAACTTAGTATTACTGAAATTTCCTGACTTCTACTTGAAATTATCCCATAGATTCCCCCCCAGTGCTGACGATGGGATATTTTCTGTGATGAGTAACTGATGTTAGAAATATTATGAAGTTGAAACTAAACTTCTATCTGGCTGTACTTTATGAGAGATGTTTTCTGATGCCTCTTCAAAAAGCACTTTACCACATGGCAAACAGGACAGTACTTGGATCACAGCCTCTAAGTAAAAGAAAGACCTGGTTTAGTTCAAAGGAAAGCAATACAGCAATTCTGCGATATACCACTGAGGTGTTTGACACAAATCAACCCTGAAGGTCCTCAGAAAGAAGATCTCACAGCACATTTAAAGAAGTTAAATTGCAGCAGAAGACCAAAAGTATGTCAGATTAAGGGCTTAGAAACCAGAAATCTAATGGGCAAGACTGCCAGAAGGATCCTGTGCTGTGTAAATAAATTCAGCTCAATTTTACAATGAGTTTTTAGTGACTTTCCAAGTTAATTATTACAGTTTTGTACACAAGAAAGATCTGTACAGTAACAGGAAAATCCATATAAAGCACACCCTCCCCCCCCAAGAACAAGAGCAAAAATGCATTACAATACTTCTGCAAAACAACAGCAATGGTGGGAGGGTTAGGAGTTTCCCTGATGACTAGTTTGAGGCCCGAGGAAAAGCCTCTAATTCTTAAGCCCCAAATCAAATCATTACATGCCAATGAATGCTGTCCCTATTTACCACAGGCGCATCTCAAATGATTTAAATTCAAATATACTGAAGCTTGTCAGTTTAAATGTTAAGAGTAATTCTGCACACAAGCTCTGTATTGCATATAACAATGTAGATTACATAAATCCTGTCAAAACAATAAAAATCTACAATGATAGAGAGGAATGGACTTGATTTTGAATAATAGATAATTTAAGGCAGCCAGACTCATGTTTGACCTTTTAGATAGACTTGTCACAAGCTTATTTACAGAATTACCAGTCTCAAAATATAGTTAGACTTTGCTCATCCCAAGGTTTTCAATGCTTACATTTTCAGTACTGTTTTTCCAATGGGGTATGGAAAGTACCCTCACTCAATTTTTAGGCAACTACAAGCCAAGTGAGAGCGTTGATATGTTGGAGGGTAGGAAGGCCCTGTACAGGCTGAATTTATGGCCCAAGGACAGCTGTATGAGGTTCAACAAGGCCAAATGCCAAGTTCTGCACTTGGGTCACAACAATCCCAGAGAAGACTTCAGGCTCAGGGCAGAGGTGCCCAGAGGAAAAAGACCTGGAGGTGCTGTTTGACAACTGGCTGAACAGGAACAACTGGTGTGCCCAGCTCATCAAGGAGACCAGTGGTATCCTGGCCTGTGTAAGCAATAGTGTGGTCACGAGGATCAGGACAGTGATTGTCCCTCTGTACTTGGCACTGGTGAGACTGCACCTCAAATCTTATGTTCACTTTTGGGCCCATCACTACAACAAAGACACTGAGGTGCTGGAGCATGTCCAGGGAAGGGCAACGGAGCTGGTGACGGGTCTGTAGCACAAGTTTGATGAGGAGAGATGAGGGAGCTGGAGGTGTTTAGTCTGGAGACATGGAGGCTGAAGGGAGACTTTAACACTCTCTACAACTACTTGAACAGAGATTATAGCAAGGTGGAGGTTGGTCTCTTCTTCCAAGTGATATAAGAAGAGGAAATGCTCTCAAGTTCTGTCAGGAGCTTCAGATTTGATACTGTTAAAAATTTTGTCACTGAATGTGTTATCAAGCACTGGAACAGGCTGCCCAGGGAAGTGGTGGAGTCACCAACCCTGAAGGAATTTAAAAACCTGTAGAAACGGGGCTTAGAGACGCGGTTTAGTGGTGGACCTGGCAGCGCTAGAGTAAGTTGGACTCAATGTTCTTAAGTGTCTTTTCCAAACCAAATGGTTCTACAATTATATATCATAAAAAGTTTCTTTTCTAGGTATTTCTCTAATTGCTAAGCAGTAACTGCCATGTGAAATCTGTTAACAGAAATATTTTCTGTCAGGCCTTACTTATTATTAATACAAGGAATTCAAGGATTCAGACTTTAGAAGTGGATTCCTATCTCAAGATCCGCATGAGCTTATGAACACTCTTTAAGTAAACAAGGTAAAAGAAGAACATTTTCTTGAACTTCTAGCAGTAAAACTGCTATTCATGGCAAAATTTCTCTGGCCACAATTTCTACACCTAAAATGCTACGACTTGCAAGTGTGAGTAACAAACAGAATAAGAATTCAGAAAGGAAGGGTGAAACCTAAAGACACACAAGTTGTGAAGTTACTACGAAGAGTGAAGATAGAGAAAGGGAAGTGAAATGTGACATAAAATAATAGACAAAAGTAGAAGATAAAGGAAAGAACTTTTATAGATGATGCAGTTAAAAGAAGTTATTCCTTCTTGCTAACATAAAGCTCAGAGGATCATAGTTCAGATCTATTTTACAATTTATGACAACTTATATATGCAACAAATGTATGCCATATCAAATGACCTATTTGGTCAAATTTCTAGGACAGTGATAAAAATCTCTGGAAAAATGTCCTATGTAATTTATTTTTCTTCTGAGTTCCAGTTGGCTGCTGCTTGGACTACAAAGTCTATTGGAGCATTCATCCAAATGTAAAACTTAAAAAATATAACCAAATTAAACACTTGGGTATTTAAGATCAATCTCAGCAACTAGAACCTTTGCAGAGAACTGGGTGAAAGACTTTTTGTTGATTGTTACTATGTATCTTCAATTATTATCCTGGGAAAACTGTAATATTGAAGTCCCGTGAATTGAAAGTTTGTGGACATATAGAAAGAATGAATGATTCTATGATTTCAACTGAAGACCAACAGACCTACACTGAAAATCTTGCTTCTCCACAACAGCATCTAAGATACCACTGAAACTGGAAAGCATAGTCAACTAAATTTACTGAATTTTTTTTCTTCTATAATAGGATGGAAATTAGAGTCAATTGCTTAAACTTTAAAAATTCAAGAGAAAAAAAAAGTTGATATCATCTTGCTTTCTTTAGCGAGTCCCCTAGGTAGGTAAATTTTACTGGAAACCTTACAGATAGTTGCAGCATCTATAGCGTTATCCAAAAATCATAGTATAGCTGATAGAAAATTGAAAGGTTACTAAGATATAAAAAGAACATAAAAGTTATTTGATTTAGTATAAATATATGAGATTAAGTTATACCAGCTCCAGACATCTATACCAAATCTTATTTTGCAAGTTATACCAGAATTGTAAATTTCTGTTAATAGGCAAACAATGTCTGCTCGTCAAAGTATACATGGCTAGAGGCAAAGAAATAACCATGCATTAAGAATTGTACATACTGAATTGACATATTAATTGCTATTTTTTGCAATTCATGTTTATATTGATTATAACGAGATTGTGTCTAGTGAATTTCCCACAGGATTTTTAAGTGAACACTTTTCATTTGCTGATATCTGTTGTGGCTGTAGCACAATAGGGCCCAATGCTGCCTAGGTCTTCAGATTTTGTGAAATTTTTAGATTTTTAATTTTACGGTATTAATTATTGTGTGTAAGTGCAGTAGACAAAGCTTCCAAATTCAAGAAGATATCTGAAAGGTAGAAAGCAAGATGAGCACTTAATATAATGATATTTTCTTAATAAATTCTAATAACTACTTGTTTTTAGGAATGACTTCAACTGTATCAGCTTATACATTATGTTTGATGGTGGAGGTGTTGACAAAACTCAAAACTGAATATAGCAAAAGCAATTCAAGGAAACAAGCAATCTTATATCATGACATTTCATTCTTCTTAAATATCATACAGTGTCTAAGTAGAACAAAACAACTATAACAGTTTTAAACACCTTGTTTAAAAGCTGTATGAATCATCCCTAGAACAAATTTGACATTAGTATAATATAGCAGTGTTTGTGCTTATGTGCACAGGACTTCTTTCCAGGAATATTTAAAGGAAGCCATTATTCAATAAACTACCTGTCACTTGAAGAGTAGATTTGCAAAGTCCATGTTGAATTGAGGTATAATTTTGTAATAATGTTTTAGAGGTTAGACAGAATTAAGAATCCAGAAGCAAACTCAAACTGTAGTGCCAAATACATGCAGATCTTTTTTCCCCAAAGTAATAAAGGGAAAGTACATTGCAATACACAATATGACCTTGGCTCCCACACTTGTCCGAAGTTATAAAAATTCAACTACTGAAATGTTCATCATAAGGATTACTGGAAACACGTTTTATTAAACTACCACAGCTATTTAAAAGTAAAAAAAAAAAACAAAAAAAAAAAAACAAACAAAACAAAACAAAAAAAACATCTAACATAATTCCCTAACCTGAATGATGGCATGGTGCCATTTGTGATAAAAAAAGACTCTTGTAATCTAATAATCCAGGTCATACAAAGAATATTAAATTTAATATTCTTTTTACTTTTTTCCAAATGCAATAACCTTCTAAGAAATCATCACTTGCTATTTTCTCAAATAGGAAGGGTTAGAAAAAGAAAGAAAACCAATTCCTCTTGTTTTTCTATAACTAAACCTGAAACAGAAATACAATAATTAGATCTCAAATACAGCTTATGTTTGATTTGTTTTTCTAATACTTTTATAAGGCAATATATGTATACTATTTTGAAAAAATAACAAAGGAAACAGTTTATGATTCTAAACCAGCAATGCCCGAATGTTATTCATCCCTAACAATCAGCATAACACCTATTGCCAGCCATGCAGAAATACACAGTAAAAAGTAACCAGTCAACAGCAAAAAAAAAATCCTGGAAAAAGCAGGTTATCAAGGTCACGTGTAAGCAAAATGGCACAAGCTCTTCCACTCGAAGCACAAGTTTCATAAAACAGGCTGTGGTTGTTTGGGTTTTTTTTAAATTACAATAGTGACAGACCTGTGGAGGAACCTGCCTCCTTTTTTGGTCAGGGGACGTGACATACACAGCTTGTGCATACGCGTAACTTTTGAACCGCGGTTTAGGTGACGGCAAAGGTTCCCGGGGTACACTGACTGTGATCTACAAATAAATTAGACATAGAATGGATATATGGGTAGGATCATGGATTATAGAACTAATGATTTTAAGAGTAACTGGTAAAAAAGAAGCACGAAGGTCCTCACCATTCTTATTTTTCAAGGACAATCTTTGTATTCAGTAGACAAAATTAGGATGGTATTAGGGAAAGCTCTCATTTAATCCCACATCCTTACCAAAAGCAATAAACTCTCAGGACTCAATACCAGAAGAATACCAGTATAATTCAGTTCCTTTATAATTTCCAAGCAAAGGCTAAAACAACACGTGATCTTGTGGCACATCTTGAATAAACAGAGTCAATACTTATCTGCTCAGTACTCTAAAAGAGTGAGCATTCCAAAACCAACATACAGATTTAATTCAGGCAAGTACACTAGGCCTGAAATCCACTAAACACTTCAGCAGAGATTGTCTGACAATTTCAGTAAAAAATATAACTGACATGGCAATCATAAATTAATTCAATGTATTACATGAGCTTTTTGAGAGGCCAATTGTAAACTGAAGATATTATCTTGAACCACAAGTCAGTGTAAATAAAATGACAAAAAATTCAGAAACATCATAAGTACAGAAAAATGGCAACCGCTATTCTCTAAAAAGGTAAAAATGTTTCTACATGTCTGTTTTCACATGTAAAGCCTCCCCCAGCTTCCTTGCTCTTCCTTGAGGTGCCCTACTACAATTAGAATTCTGAGTGCTGTACAAGAGAAATGCAAAGCACATATTTCTGAATAGTAGTTACTTTCAAAACAGCCTGATGCAAGATAAAAAACAGAAAATACATGCAGACAAGTACATTTGACTTGCCTGGGGTGGAGAGGCTTTGCCCATTATGCCCATGGGTTTTTCACCTTCCACTGGCCATCTAAGATCAAACTCATGAGGTAGGTAGGGAAACAACGTTAGAGCAGCAAGATGAAAGCAGAAAAGTGAAACTCACTTCTTGTGAAAAATGCTGTTGATGTACTTCTATGTGCTCTTCTCTAGTGACCCTTGAGTGTCGTGGCAGCATCTCCACTTCCCTGATGGCTTCCATGGTGACTTTTTGAGGCAGAACTTGGAAGAGTGAAGTCACATACATTAAGATGGACTTCTTATCTGGACAGGCAGTTGCAACATCTGGAAGGCAAATTAACACGTCATTTTGGTTTCCACATCACACATGAGAAAGAGCCAATTAACTTCATGGAAAGTTGAAAGACTAATGAGTAATCTCGTGTCCACATAAATTCTCTAGAGACTAATTAGAACTTCAACATCAGTTCCAAAATTGCATATCAATGAGAAGGAGCAAAAGTTTATAAAGGTAATGTTACCTTACTTTCCATCTATGTTTATTGAGACAAAATGCACACAGCACAGAATTTGACACCGTGATCCTCATTAAGCAGGACTAGACAAAGAAAAAGGTGTATTTGCTTGTGGTGTATAAATACTGCAATTATAAAAAAAACAAGGACAACCTCGTTTTCCAAGTCATGTCTGGTACATTCTCTTCACATCATTTAATCATTGAAAGCAACAATGGTGTAAAAAGAAGACTTACAGGTTTTTCTAGTTAATGGTTTCCTGAAAACTAACGAAGCCACCTTATGATACAGCTACATAACTTTTTATAGTCTGCTTAGTTTTATATTCTTCATGAAGTTTGTAGAACACTGTTGAGGAACACTGTACTTACAGGCATTAAAATATATAACAGAACAAGTCTTAAAAAAAAGTCCCGTAAAATCTCTATGGACTTGAGCAGTAAGTACAAGAAATTTTGCCTGAACACAAAGATGATTTCAGGTTTTGCACATAGCTATCAGCAGGAAAAAAAGTTTCTCTGAGTCAACCTTTCAAGCCAATAACAATTTGTATAAAATATTAAGGCATGTGGCAGATCTTTGAAATAGTCATTCTGTTATTTGCCATTGACATTTACTTCCTACTCTCAGTCTAGTGAATCAAGATGTAAAAGGACTGTTGCACAAAAAATTTATCATTAATCCTATATGTGTTTTAACATGAGTGCTGGTAGAAAGCCAAGAACTACAAACTTTTACTGTCCTGGATCAATCCTGGCTTAGCTAAGAATTGCGTGCACACATAAATTTACATTCAGTAATATTTTAACACCATTTTCTTATATTCAGTGTCCACTATACAATACTCATGCTTTATACAGGGCATAGTACACAATGAATGAACACACATCAGTGCTAGCTGTGATTTTTCTATTGTTTGTTCATTATTTTCCTTTCCAAATTATTCTGGTAATCAAAGGGGTAAATACATTATTTACCTACACAAATATCTCACACAATAAATAAAATTAGAACCTAGCAAAAAATATACATGCCAAAAATTGTTTACCCATTCTATCTGACAAATAAAAACTACCCAGGTAGCTGTGAAAATGTACTGGCAAATTGGAAGAGGATTAATTATTTAATCACAATAAATAGCTAAGCAACCATAGTCCCAAAGCCTAGACTATCAATCTGTCTCTCAAAAGTCTTTCTTGCAGGCTATTGAACTACCAAAGCAGGAATGGCTTCTGCTATCCTATGCCTTTGGCAACAAGTTTTTTTCTATTGCATCCTAGTCTAATGTATTATCTTCATGATATGTTAAGTCTGATGAATATCTGAAATCATAGTAGATAGGCAAGAAATAAATTGAAATTTTAGCACTTGCTTGCAAGGAATTATTAATTGTTTGTAAATATGCCTGCTTTCATCTATGGGGGCAAAATTATGTCACCTTCTAAAGGCAAATCTCAAACTCTTAGATAATACATAAATCATTTAAGGAAATTAAGTCAGCAGTTGTAGACTGCCATTGCTCCAATATTAGTCTTAAGAGAGTTGCCCAGCTTTTTTTCAACCTCAAATTAACTTCTCAAATTCAACTCAGAAGCAATATCTTCAGAATATTTTCATCAATTTTATTGACAAGGAGAATCCAGAATAGGATTGAAAAGAATGAAAAAGAATGGAAAAAATAGGCTACAAGTCAAAAGAGAGTTTAAAATGGGAAGCATTTTAAGGCTAGCAGAAATGACACTATTAACATCAATCAAGAATCTTAAAGACTTTGGTAAGCTCTGCAAATCATTTCAGGCCTTTAAGACACAGTTATACAAAAGTATTGGAAAAGTTTTCAACATGAGGGTTCCACTTACTGAGAGGAATCCTCTACTGTACAAAACCTCATGCTGACGTTAATATTTTTAAAAGAAAACAGTGATTTAAAATTAAATGTGTCATATGAACCACACTGTTTACATAAGTAGGTTTTTTTGATAAATTCTGTGATCTATAGGATTACTTACTAAGATGATATTTCTTTAAGCATTCTTTATCATTAAAGAAACGGAACTCAGTATTGTAAAATACTGAATGAGACACTGACTCTGTGCTCCTCCTGAAAAGATATTCACACACTGACTATTTAGTGATATTGGTCTCTCTGGGGAAGGTCTCCAGTAAAATTGACAAAATATAGAGAAATAAACCAAAACATTTATTCTAATACATGGATCACAAAGCTGTCTGAGAGTCATGAGACACCACAAAAGTGAAATTTAATCATGACTTTTCATGTAAGATAAAATTCTGTTCTAAAATCACAGTTACTTGGTAATAGGTACAAAAGAGCAGGAAGAAATTGTTTCACCCAGAATGTTAATAGCCTGAAATAAACAGCAAATCCGTTGCAGTTTGAGTGCAATTTCGTTTAAAGGGTTACTACGGTTTTAATTAATTGGAGGCAATTTGCTTGATAGAAGTTCACTTCAGCTTGATTTTTATTAGCAAATACCCTTCATTTTGTGATGAACATAACTATAAGTGTGATTGGTTCTTAAGGAGGACAACAATAAAGCTGAATTGTTCTGAAATCAATTATTTTCTGACAGTGCCACAAGAGTAAGTAAAAAAATAATTCAAACTTTTCAAAAAGTTATCCAATAACCAATTTTATGAGCCTTGCAGTCCACAACTAGATTGGTCAATGAACAAATCCCTGCCAACATTTCCCATTCTGGTGGAAAGAAGTGCTTTTAATAGATGAGTGAAAATGAGGATGATATAAACCAACAAAATAGATTATACTAAAAAATACTCTACAGGTCTAACAATACCAACAAATCCAGCATTTTGCTACACAGCGTTACATTATGTATACACAGCCACATGGAGTACAAGTTATAAGTGCTTACTCAAATGTTTCTTTCCATTTTCAAATATGCGTCAATTCATTGTCTACCCATTCCTTCTGATAATATTTTCCTTTCTCCAAGCTTTGACCAAGTAACAATTCTGACACTATTTGTGCTGATTCTGACACTATTTGTGCTGATTCCACTTATTCTTTGTATCAAACCAGTAGCAAAGTAACTTTGAAAGAGGAAAGCTTAAATGCCTTCAGCGTTGGTAGAAAGATTATATTTCTGCATATAAACTGTTGATGTGGTTCCTTATGTTGAGAGACAAATTATGAAACATACTTTACCTTATAGAGTTCTGAAAAGCACGATAAGACTGGAGCCCCCAAAATACAGGAAATCCTTTGTCAACAAAAGGAACTAGGACTTCCACATAATCGCAAAATAAAAACCACAGAAAATTAACTTCTAAATCCTGTACTCACCTAATACTGCTGGCTTCCATGACAACAGCAATAAAAAAGATCCCAATATTTTAATATTGCCTGCTGCTATCCCAAATGAGATTTTTAAAACAAACAAAAAAATTGTCCCCTCTTCCACAAAAAAATTAAGATCCTCAAAGATTTGTATTTTCAGTCGTTACATATTTCCCCTCATAAATGGAAGCTCCTGTTTCTTCCATCAATAGGGGGTTTGTTCGGGTTTTTTTGTTTTTTTAAGGGTTATTAACTATACTAATGCAACATTAGTATTTATTACAATTTCTGAAAAAAAAACCTATTTCTGTTTCCAAATGCAGCTGTTTACAAAGGTGAGGCTCCCAGACTGATAAGACAGAGTCTAGCAGATACATAAATGATTACCTTCTCCAACATAAACTCATTACTGGAGAGATTTAAATGTTTGTATGGCAACTCCTTGTGTGACATCAACCTCAATTGCAGTATGAGGAGCGACTGAGAGAGCTGGGGTTGTTCAGTCTGGAGAAGAGNCTGATTCTGTGATTTACGAAGAGGGCAAAGTAGAAGCATTTAAAAATGCACAACCACAACTCACATGTTATTTTTATTTATATTTTACCTTTTTGCCTTGAGGACAAGGGTGAATTTTTCAAAACATTTAAATGCCTGTGGTAATCTGTCTGACAAAGCTCACTAAAACACTTTGAAAGAGGTTCCATAAAACTCAAATCATATATTTTGATTGTATTTCGACTTGGATGAACCTAAATCTGCAACTGAAACTGTATTCAAGTGCCTGAGATTGTACTATTAAAAATTAAATTGTTTGGTTTTAAGCAGCAAGAAAAACAAGATTCCCAAATGGATGCATGAGAACCGTAGAAAAAAATATCTTCAAAACAATACTCACAAAACCCGGGGGGTGGGGAGGGGGAGGCAGAAAGCAGAAGGAAGAAGAGCGAAAATTGTGACTTCGATAATTTACTCCAAATGCATATTTTTTGTCATTTACTAAGAAGTCTATTTATAGACTTTAAGCTATGACAGAATCATGAGGCCCATCTTAGATTTGCTCTTACTTGCTACTTTATTTCCTGATTGTGAAAACATGAGACTTTCTTAATTGAACACAAAGAAACAAGATCATCAGAGAAAGATTATAAAATGTTTCTCTTAGATGAATATAGATTTCTCTGTTTCCATCAAGTTTCAAAACTGTATTTGTCTACAATCTATGTTTAGATTAATAGTATACTAATGGTACGATAATAGTAGGAATAAATGAAGTTCCAACTGTTTACTACAATGACACTCACTGCTGCCAGAAAGACCTTGAAGCAATAGAAATTGTGTGTCCCTGAAAAGTCAGCCAATAACTGCAGTATCTACTCTGCAACTACTGACTTTGGCGGGAGGGGCGGAGTGTTTTGTTTGTTTTTGTATTTTCTGCCCTGGGTTTTTTTGTCTGTTTGTTTGGTTTTCCTACTCAATCAGTAGACTGCATGTTAAATTCAAAGTGCAAGAAATCTTGGAAAGTAACCTCAAGTAGTAGTGCCGGACTTGCAGACTGCATAGATGCATAAACACTGTATAACTGTAAATATGTAAATATAGAAATTTAAACTGAAAATTCTTTAACAAAGTTAAAGTACAGCCAAAATTTTGGCTATTCAGTGGCCTACACAAACAAGCACGGTGATCACAGTCAATTGTTTTGCAGAATGAAATTCACATTTTATGAAATTAACTGCCAGTAAAAAGAACAAATTACGTAAAGATAACTAAGTGAAAGTGGAAACCTGGAGGACAGCCCAGTGGTTACTTACAGAGAGAGGGGAACTATTTGTTTCCTTCTTTTCTGTATACAGTGATTCCCGCATATTTGCGGCTCGTATATCCGCGTATTCAATTAATCATGGCTGGATTTTCAGTAAGTTGCGACACTGCGCACACGCTCAGAATGTCCTGGACCACGGATTTCACAGTCAGGAAGCACCAAAGGGTGCTTCCTCCACCTCAATGAGGTGCTACAGCGCGAGCCACACTCCCAGGACCATCCCTCCAGACCTTATTAGCGAAGGGTGCGTGGCTACAGGCAAGGATTTGAATATTCATGGGTTTGGTATCTTCACAGATTTCATAAGTCATGGGACCTGTCCAGTGAATTCCAGGGGAAAGCTGTATATGAATAACTATACACACAAACAAACATTAAACTCCAAGAGGCACGTCATTGATTTTCAACAGTTTTCCTTAAGAAAGTATGGTTAAGACCTACAAAATACTTTCAAAAAGCTGATAAGAGCCATCTTTTGTTGAAAAAACCCACAACAGCAGCAAGATGAAAAATGAAGAAAATACAGTAAGCCCTCAAATATTGTGGGTGTCGGGTCTGGAAGCAAGTCGCAGTATGTGAAATCTGTGAAGTGAAGCAGCAGTAAATAAGGGAAACATGGGTTAGATTTAATTTTTAGATAATCACCCCTGCCTGTTCTCTAACTCTAAGGAAGGGAGATGTTAAATGAACTAAACAAAAGGCAGAATTTCTCAACAAGAGTTGCTGGGTGGAGGTGGAGGAGTCCTTTTGACTTGTGGCTGGAGAGATAATGGCTCTGGCTGGGCCATTTGGCCCTTGATGGCTGGGCGGGGGCAGGAGCGGAGTGTTCTTTTTGGCTTTTTTTGTT
>WEKX01019949.1:0-11722 GCA_013390025.1 Pitta sordida
GATGGAGGAGGTATAACTGTATTTTCATTTCCCTGTTAGACACTGTATTCATGTATATACATTTTCATTTATATTCTTTAATAAAACTTGCTATTGTCTCTAATGATCTCTGTCCAGTGGTGATAAGTAACTCCTCTCATTGTCTCAAACTAAGACAACAGTGTCGTGTGAATTCAAGGACTGTGGCTTTTATTATTTTATCATGTTAGTTTGTAATACTTAAGGCTCCTCCCAGAATTGAAATCTTGAAAATTTTAGCATCTGTGTTTGATTACATCTTTGTAGGACTTCTTATGGGCCTGATCATTGAAAGAGCTCTGTAGTACTTAGAACTACAAGTTTGCTGAAATAAGGCTCTAGGTCTAATCCTACTTACACAACACAGGGCTTGTGTTTACAAAAGTAGTGTTACAGAAATATGAACTTTGAGGAGACACTCTTAGCCTATAAAGGAGTTTTTTGGCTATTAGGTTTCATCTTTAGCTTACTAGGTGAGAGTTATTTGGTACTACTGCCATTAGTGCAGAATTTGGAGTTATTCTGTTTCCTGGTGGGATTATATTTTTTTTGCTTTATTCTCTGGTATGTGTGGTGGCTGTGGTGTGCAGTTTCAGCTGTTAAATCTGTGCAAACCACCATGGACTAAAAGTTGGCCTTCCTCAGAACTTGAGACACCTTAGTGTCTAGTATCATCTTCAGATAAAGAAATTGCTGAAAATCTAAGCTGATTTACATTTATTTTGCTTTAAGACATCACCTCATTTCTTGTCATGTAAATTCTGATGCTTCCTGAATAGCAGAAGTAGTTTAGATGCTTGTATTTGAGAAAGCATATTCCATTCAAAGATAGAACCCCAAGCAACCTCTTAGGAAATCTCAGGGTTCTGCTTCACCCCTCTTCAGCCATTCTAGTTCTCCTACTCCACAACTCTCTCTTCTGCCACTGTTCCCAGGAATATATCGCAAAGGTTGCAAAATGAAGGAATTCAACCTCTATTATTAAGATCAATATGAATTATCATCAGTGACTTTTATGTAGATTTATGTTTTACCAGTAATACTGGCTTAGCCACTGTTTCCCTTTCCACATAATTTGCTACATCACACGGAAAAAAAAATAGGTAAAATCTGTATGCTTATTTATGTTTTATTTACTATGATTTAATTGTATTTTATTAATCCATTTTGTTTTGTTTTGTTTTGTTTATTTGTACATTTAGTACCTGGATTATCTGGCTGATCTATGTGATCATGCAGCCTGGCAAACTGAAAGAGTAGCAAAGAGACAGCAATTACAGAATCACAGAATATTCTGAGTTGGAAGGATCATCAAGGATCATCCACAAGGATCATCAAGACCAACTCTGCACCACTGCCTCCACGGCGAGGGATAGAATCCCAGTCTCCCATGTAAGAGGTGGGGACACTCACCACTGTACTAAAGAGAATTTAAAATCTAAAGAGAAGAGAACCCTAAGAGAGGAAGGACTCTTTAGAATGCTACTTCTGCTGGAAGAGTAATGATGTAGCTGTGACTTCAGATTGTGGTTCCATGTTTTGCATTTTATTTGCCTGGAAATGAGACTAGTGGTGTTGCTAGGCCCACTTTTCCCACAGGATCCTGCTCTTGAATTGCAATTTGTCTCTTTCAGATGTGTGTCAATAAAATTGTAAGACTGTGTTATAAAATGGTTAAGGAAATGAGAGAGCATGAGGCTTTTGAAGGCTAATTTTTAATGATGAGTTTACACTGCAGCCTCCCAAATAGTTGTATCAGCACAATTCAGCGTGACAGTGAACTGCGGCATGGGAGATGTGAGAATGTACAGGAGACGATCTTTGAAGGCAGTTTACAGCCTAAGAAAATGTATCCAGAACCACATCATCTCTCCTGACCCAGATGAATTTGAAGCAGTCATCCTGTACCTTTAAAGTGTGAAACTCACTGGTATTAAAAAACATCTGTTTATGTAAAGCAGTTAATTAAACTAACCATATTTAACTGGTTATGTAGAATAGCTAACCTATAATTTGAACTTTTGGTTGCACATTAAAGCCTCTCCTTTGTAGGAGACATATAAAATACACTTCAGTGGCACCACTCAAGTTTGCTAATTTTTCACAAGTGACAGGGAATTTGAGATCCAGAAGACTCATTGATTTTCAATTGAATGCAGACCCTGAGTCATATAGGCTCTTTTGAAATTTTTTAACTTTTATTATTTCCTTTGGGAAAGTTAAAAAGCCCACATGCCACCAGCAGTTGTTTAAAGAGAATGCTTACTGTGTTAGGTGCTTAGTCATAAGGATTTAGCATTAGAAGCCTTCCTGTGTCTCTGTGCGTGCGTGTGGCTTTACCACACATAAATTATCCAGCTTTCCTTTCTCCCCCTACGTGCAGAAAAACATAGGGATATTCAACAGACGAGCAAGTCATCTGAAACATGAACCCATGCCTTTTATTCCCACTTTAGATTTAGTCTGGAAGATAGCTCCACAACCAGCCCCAGGAAAAGAACTGCTTTATGCAAAGCAAAAGAAAAGCAGAGTAAGAACTATTCAGTTGTAAAAACAGTGGAGCTACAACTCTTTAGCATTCAAGCAACTATCTCTAGAAGGGAAGCAGATTATGCAGTATCTTATTGCAGAAGGGCTGTTCGACTCCATTGCACTTACTCAGAGCTACATATATACTTTTGTCACTGTATAGCAGCGATTGCATTATATCCTTCCTGCCAGGACACTAGAAGAAACAGAAGTTAAAGTGTAAATGGGGGAGGGGAAAAGAAGGAGGGAGAAGTAGCAGGAAAAAGGCTAAAAAGGGAGAAAAGAGCAGCTGAAGAGAAAAAAAGAAGTTCCTCAACAAGGCACGAATAGATCCTAAAGAAAAAGAGAGTAACACAAAATCAGGCACTGCACATATGGGATTACTAATACAATTGCTTTTCATCCTTGATATGACTGAATCCAAGATGCTAAGGAAAATAAGAAAATAGATGCATTTTAGTAAACGTACATAAAAATGGGAGACACAGAGTCTGGCACCAGCATAGCCTAAAGGAATTTCCATGATTTGTGCCATGAATGCTGAATGGGAGACTTGTAAAAAGCACCTTTCTCTTAGGGATAGCTTGCTGGAATTTGTAAATATAGTTGAAAAAACAACAGGCCAAACCTGAAGTAAAATACGTAGTACAAATTGGTGAAAGTACCAAAAGCCTTTTCCCCAGATGCAAAAACCTTCTACCAAACACATTTTCTTAAGCAAACCAGGGGTCACTTGATCTGATGGGTGTGGGGAAAGGCCTTAAGGTGGTGGTGAACAACAGAAATGGCGGAAGATAACAAGGTCTGCTTTCATAGCACAGGCCTTTCCAGAAATCCACCCTTCATGGGTAACGAGTGATGGGGGAACATGCCTGACAGAAGGCATCCAAAGTGAGTGCCTTACAACCACCTGACACTTTTGGCAAGGGAGGTCATAGCATCTTTCTAGTAATTTCGGCACCCATTAGATCAGGCACTGTCATCAGATTTAACAAACAGACCTCTCGTGTTTCACTCATCTTATGGAGGACCCACTCCTTTGGCCTCCACCATAATATTCCTTGGTCATCGTCCTCTTTCTGAGATGCTTTTACAGCGCTGTACCTCAGCTTCTTCTTGTGTTCCAGTATAGGGATTGGCCTGATCAGCGGGAGAGGCTGTTGCCTTGCAGCTAGCATGGTTCCATGTGTGGCAGGGCTCCAGCCAAAGGCACCTGGCCCTGTCTCCATCCTCCCATGAGCCACAGCTGCTGTCGAGCACTCAGCAATGGCCCAGCACACAGTCCTGCAGGGCACAAGTGTGGTCCACCTCCTCGTACAATTCCATGGGCCAGCCTTCTTGCCTCTCCTGTTGTGTGAACCCATGCCAGAGGTCTGGACAATATAAAAACTATTTTCCCTTTGCTGGAGAAAGAGTTAGAAGGAATCCTCAACTCATTAACAGAATGTCTTGGCTTGAGCAGAAGTGGCATTTTTCTAGAAAATGTGTTAGCTAACTCATTTCAACTACTGTATTATGTATATATTCTGGTGCAGACTTAGCAAGTAATGTTTTAATATGTCTTACGAAGTGTTCATGAGCCCTAGGAGTGAGCCAAATAAACCATGTTAAAGTACAATTTGTCCTGTCAATAACAGGAATCTAAATCCTGTTAGTTAACACACCTGAGAAAAGAGAAAGAAAACAAAACTCTGGTTCATTCCTATCCACCAACAACTCTAGCTGTGAAGGAGGTTTGTGGATCTCAAGATGGTCTCAGCATGGGAAACAGTGACAGGCAGCCAAATGGGTACATTAAGTTACAACTGTCTCTAAAAATACTGGTTTATCACAGCACAGAAGCCTTTTGAGTCTGGCTCTTCCAAATTAGCGGTATGAAAGGATTAGGAATCTCTTCTAAGTTGATTGGACATGCTTTACGAAAAAAAACCCTGGGCTCTTGCTAGACTTTGACTGGAAGCATGAGGCATGAGTCCATAATAAATCAGAGGGTACTGAACTGATGAGAGGGAGAGAGACGGAGTTGTACTGCCTTGGCAGTGAGAAAGTAAGATAAATTCATCGAACATAGCCCAGTTTAGTTAAGGATGGTGTAGGAGAATAGTATCCTGGAGCTGTAATACTATAATCAACTGGATCACCAAACATTCCACTACCTCTGTATGGTAAATACCACCTGGAGAAAGAAACTCATAGAATCATTAAGGTTGGAACAGGCCTCTAATACTGTTTACTCAGCACTGGAAAATTTACCACTAAACCATGTCCATAAGTGCCCCAAATCCACTTTAGTACAGTGGTAAGTGTCCCCACCTGGCGTGTGGGAGACCTGGGTTCGATTCCTGCCAGGGAGACAGTGTTAAGAGTTGGACTCGATGATCCTTGTGGGTCCCTTCCAACTCAGAATATTCTGTGATCTGTGTGATCTCCATGTCTTATAAATACCTTCATGGATGGTGACTCAACCGCTTCACTGAGCAGCCTATTCTAATGCCTGACCACTCTTTCCATGAAGAAATATTTCCTAATATCAAATCTAAACCTTCCTAGTGCAGCTTGAGCCATTTCCTTTAGTCCTCTAGCTTGTTACTTGGGAGAAGAGATTGATCATCACCTCATTACAACCTCATTTCAGGTAGTTGTAGAAAAAAAGGTCCCTCCTGAACGTCTTTTTTCTCCAGGCTAAACATCCTCAGATCCCTCAGCTTCATAAGACCTGTGCTCGAGACCCTTCACAAGCTTTGTTGCCCTCCTCTGTACATAATCCAGCCTTAATGTCCTTCTTGTCCTGATGTGCTCAAAACTGAACACAAGATATGAATTGAAATCTCACCAGAGGGCTCCCTCAGCTCTCCCTGTCCCTAACATATTTGATAAATTTCACAGAGCTGTGGATATCTCTATCAGTAGTGCAGTAATCCCTGGGAAGATAGGCTTACTGGCTCCAGTCCTCTGAACTTTTGTCCTTTCACATCAAATTACTGTTCTCCATCACACTGGGACAGCACCCACTATTGAGTGGTGTAAGTCTGCTCCATATATTTATATACCACAATAAGCATGCACAGCATTTTAAGTAACTAAAGGATCTTACAGCATAACTTTGCATAGAAAATGATCACAATAAACAATGGTAGGAAAGAGGATGAATGAAGAATGAGAAACCATGAAGAATTTTTTTCTATGCACATCAACGTTGACTTCCTTTTATTACAGGTGCTTTATTTAAACAATGGTCAAGTACTGAAGACTTCAAAGTTTGCGAGTGCTAAGTTTGCCTATAGAATTCAACAGACTAAGGAATTGTTCTAAGGCTGCATATGCAAACCAACAGCAGTGTATTCACTGAGAAAACCTATCTAGTCCCTGGCTTGTAACTGTCAGCTGTAATAAAGTCACCTCACTTGCCCCTCCTAAGCAGCAAGCATGCAGGGATTAAATTATTTGGCCCCATTCCTCCTTGTTCTGCATCTCAGGGGCTTGTTTTCAAGTGCTTAAAACCCTACCACATACACCACGTTTGTATTGGCATGAAATGTTAATAAAAGACAGTGGGTTCCAGTAAGCAGCAGCTTAAAGGAAGAAAATCTCTACTTCCTTCTTTATGTTTATATCTGTGGCTAAAGCAAAGCAAGTGAATGGAGAACCTCAGGCCCAAGCAGGTAAGAGAAAAGAAACAGGTAGTGTTGCTGCCAGGAGATCCCAAGTCAAAGTTTACCTAAAATGCCAAGGAGACATAGAAAAGATGGTCATAACACATGGACAAAATCTATGGCTGGGGCAGGAAAAAGTAATGGAAAAATCATTGTAGGGATTAGGTGTGGAAAATTGTTTATAAAGTAGAGACAAAGATTGTGTAAAGAGATTTCCAGACCCAAATCCTTTGCTTTCGTGGCTAGATGCCATGACCAGACTGACAAAAGTGGACCTTTAAGAATGATATTATCAAGACCTTACACGTAATCTCAGCATTTCTAATGGGGGAGGGTGTGCAGGTCCTTCACTATTGCTTTCTCCTCCTCTGTCTCTAACTAATCAGGATTAACATACTCTGTGGAGCACACTGATTTGAAAGTCTATGAAATATTACACTCTCACTTTTTTTCCAGGAATTTGTCTGAAGTGGGAAACTCAAAAAAACTACTGCAGCAAGGAACTATAACAAAGCAGAGAACAGGAGAGAGATGGATGACAGAGAGGGAAGTAGCGAGCACACTTTCCCTGGCCATCAGGGGACTGCATGGCAGCACAGCTGTAGGATGTGTCAGGTACTCTGATCTCAGCTGGATTTGCATCTACTTTTCATATTTACTCTGATACTTGAAAGCACAAATTATTTTATTTTATTTTATTTTGTTTTATTTTATTTTATTTTATTTTATTCTTCACTCAGTATTTAGGATCGAAACTTAGCTTTCCCAAGCCATGGCATATTTGCTTTGTATTTTCATCATGGGCAGGGATTTGGCCCTGAGAAGTCATGTTGGGTATATTAGCCCGTAAGTGGAGTTAGACTCCCTGTCTAGTCATCCCTGGCAAGTGCTTTTGACTCATCTCACTGACCAGTACCTGATGTAGTTTCACCAGCTGCATAGTCAATAACAGTACCCATGGATCTTCCCATCCAAATAGACAACATTAGATTTATGAATTTATCATTTCTATAGTTACAGGGTAAATGCAGAGCTCCATCAACTCTCCCTGCTCCCCCCTACACTCTGGAAAGCAGGGTTCCTGAAGAGGGTTTGCTCTGAAGAAATAAAAACAGGTGTTACTCATACCAGTGTACTGACAATTATACACTATAATTGTCACAGCAGAAGTGTCCTAGGTAGCCATCATACTGGCATCACCTCAGCAGCCAGCAATGTGCATCTTGGCAAGCTGTAACTCCCTTGGCCTCTCATGCCTTTAGCTCACAGTCAGCCTTCCTGCTGCAAGGTCCTGATCTCAGTTACACTAAAGGCACCTACGGAAACACCAGGCTTGTACCAGATCCTGTCATATCTGATGCACACTGCATGCAGTTTGTTCCTAGTGATCATAACGAGCCATGCTGTTTCCATGCCTGAGCTGGCTCTGGATGAAATCAAAGGTTCGGGGTTGCTTTAGTGGATAGTACTCAAGTCACAGGCAAACAGTGGATCTGTATGGACTCTGTCAGCCTTAACTCCTTCTTGTCCTCCTTGTTGCAGGTTGCTACAAAAATTAGGTCCTTCCAGGAAAGGGCAGATACTAGCATATTATTTGGCTTTGTTAATTTTATCTAATTACCATCAAGCATTTCATTCAATACAAGGAAAAAATCTAGTCTTATACTAATGGACTCTTTTCTGTACAATATAAATTTTGTTGTTTAGCCAGCCTTTCTTGAAATTTTGAAATGAATCCTTATATGTAATCCATTTTGAAAAATAACCCTCATTGTATTGTGTTAGCAAAACTAGGTCTGTTCAATAATATTTGATAAAGATATTAAAAGAAAGAAAAATATCTTTCTCCTGTCCAAAAATATTTTCAAATAATGTGGCCAGTGTAAATGTGTGTGAGGAGCCACGTGGCAATCTGTGAAAGAAAGAAGCCAGAAACAGTCATCTTCCATTACAGAAACTTTTGGCATGGCATAGACCACTAAGTATTTTATAAAACATTATTTTATTAGCTTGTTCTTGACTGTAAGCAAAATCTTCTAGGCGATTTAGCATTTTCTATAGTAAAAAAATCTAACCTAACAACATGTCAGGCAATGCTAACTTTGGTATCTACTGTCCCTACCTAATTCTGCATAGAATATGGATCCTTAAAATCAGTGTCTGTCACAAGATGATTTGTTCTTCTGGCATCTCTGTTATTATAAGCCAACCCCACATGAAAGTGTCCAAGATCATTACGAAGAGNCCTGGCATCTCTGTTATTATGGGGTGTAGGGCTGGATGACGTTGGGCCCCTTCCGGCTCGGAGTGGCCTGCTAGACTGTGAGGGATCTAGGTTGGTGTTATGCTCTGCGATGTGCTCTCGGTCTCTTTATGGGTGTTAGATGGTGAGTTGGACTAGATGATCCTTGTGGGTCCCTTCCAACTCATAATATTCTGTGATTCTGTGATTATAAGCCAACCCCACATGAAAAAGAGTTGGACTAGATGATCCTTGTGGGTCCCTTCCAACTCATAATATTCTGTGATTCTGTGATTCTGTGAAAGTGTCCAAGATCATTACGAAGAGTCGCAAACTTACTCATCACCAAGGTACCCTTAATGCTACTAGGAGCAGCTAGAACAGAGGTAGTTTATGCTACCTTTTTTTCCCTTTGCATTGTCAGGCTGTTCAGGGGCTCTTTTTGTCCCTGCATAATTTAAAGCATTCCCTTCCTTTGGGTCAAGAGTAAGGAGGAAATAGCTCGAAACTCCAGCGGCAAAATGTCTTCTGGCCTCTTGTTGAAATGCCTTAGGACACCTTAAAATACACCATGCCACACTACAACACCTACAAAGGGAAACCTGGGCAACGTGTTCTACAACACATAGTCTTGTCAAGCTAGAAGAGACACAGTTATGCCAAAATATTTTGTAACTATTTCCTGACTATTGTGAAGAGTCAACAGCATGCACCAGCTTGGTCTGAGTCAACCAAATTGTTACAAAATCTCTGCTGTTTATCAGAGGGCCTATCCACTGATATCACCTCTGCAGAATGGATTGGAGGATGAAATTGTTGACTTTCCTGCAGCTAACAAAGTACGACCTATGGCTGGGGCCTTCATTCCCAGGACAGCGGGAAAATGGAAAGACGTGTACTAGCAGAGCAGGAGACTTGGTCACACATTTCTCTCTGTCGTGGTTTGACCCTGGCTGGATGCCAGAGATTCACCCACAACCTCTCCCTAACTCCATTTTCTCCCCCTCCCCCCACCTTTTAGACAGGAGGAGGGAGAAAAAAAAGGAAAAAAACCTGAAAAAGGTTTATCACAGGTAAAACAAGACAAGCTCCAAGTGGGGAATATAAAGGATTTATTTATTTCTAACAAGATCAGAGCTTAATGTGAGAAGCATCATATTAAAGGCAACTTTCTTCCCCCACTCCTTCTTCTTTCCTCCAGGAGACAAAAGGGGGAACAGAAGTAGGGGAAAAGCCAGGCAAGTTGGTATTTTCTGATCAGTTTTAGGGTAGGAAAACCATCTCTCTGCCTTTCATAAAGTCCTCTCTCACGAAAGAAAAAAGTCTTTCATGACCCTTTCCCAAGTGAGTCCGGACCCAGGGGCGACAGCTCTTCCATTCTCTATTGCCCAAGAGTCACAGCACAGGATGCAGTGCTTTAAGCACTGGCTGTGCTACTTCATTTGTGAGCCCATCCCAAAGTACATAGATCAGATCCTACCATAGTGCAATTCTGTCACACAGTGTGGACTCTTCCACAGGCCTCAACGTCTGTTTCAGGATCTGCTGAGCTCTGCTCCAAGAGTGTGCAGGCTTGAAAATTATCTGCAGCTTTCCATCATGATCCTCCATCTCCAGCGTGGCCGCGGGTGGGTTCTGCATCCCTGGTCTCTCTCTCTCTCTCTTCCATAGGTTTGCAGGCAGACAATCTGCTTCACTATGGTCTATTCTACAAGCAGCAGTGAGACGCCTGGAACACTTCCTCCCCCTCCTCTGGCCACCCTGGCCTGGGTGCCTTCATGGCTGCTCAACCTCTCAGGCCTCCTCATCGTCCATCTTCTTTGCTGTTTTCTACTTCTTTTTCTCCTTTCTTCAGTATGAGATCACAGAGGCACCTCCATCTGCTTCTGACCTTGGCAGTGGTGGAGGCCCAGGCAGCAGCTGGCTGGTGTTACCTCCGCTAGTTTGCTCTCCCCTGCCAGGAAAAAAACCACACTCAAACCAGGACACTCTCCTAGAGCCAGAGGATGGAACTGGGTTCAGAGAGTGGGTGCATTAAGACATGTGGTTCACAAAATGCTTCCTGCCAATATCTCTCTTGGTCTTGTCCTCAGAATGTGGAAAAAATACAGATTAAGAATTAAGGCTGAGACTGAGAAGTAGGATCTTCTTTGGCCTCATTGAACCTGAATCCTCAGAGTGAGACTCCAAATCTGCCTAAGAGTTACCAAGGGAATCAGTTGAAGTTCATGAAATGTTAGGTCTGTATTATGCCTGTGTGACCTGGGGCCACCATTTCATTGTTACTAATCTTTCCTCCTAAGTTCTGAATCAGCTTGATGCATATAGGTCAAATGCTGTCAATGTGTGAAAGATGTCCTCAAAAAACCTTGATTTTGGAGTTTTCTGGAGACAGAAGAGTCCAAATCATTAACCTGCTCTGTCAGTGTCTATAGTAGGGCTTCCAGGTCTCCTGAAGTTGAGCTCTCTTGCAGATCTGAAGCTCCCTTCCATGAAGGAGTTGCTGTTCTTGCTGCCATACTGTGTCTGTGAACACAGCACCTGAGATGAATTAAGGACAACAAGGAAGTTTATTGTCACTTTTCTGTATAAGTATAAATGTTTGGCTATAAAACTGCATAATTGGTGAAGGGTCTGGAGCACAAGTCTTACAAGAAGTGGGTGAGTGAATTGGGGTTGTTTAGCCTGGAGAAAAGGAGGCTCAGGGGGAACCTTATCACTTTCTACAATTACCTGGAAGCTGGAAATAGCCTCAAGTTGCTTCAGAGGAGGTTTAGATTGGATATCAGGAAAAATTCTTCACAGAAAGGGTTTTCAAGCATTGGAATAGGCTGCCTAGGGAAGTGGTGGAGTCACTGTCCCTGCAGATATTTAAAAGATGTGTAGATGTGGCTCTTCAGGGCATGCTTTAGAGGCAGATTTGATAGTGTTGGATTAAGAGTTGGACTTGATAATCTTAGAGGTCTTTTCCAGCCTAAACAGTTCTGTGATTTGAGCTGAAAGAATCAGACATAACAAAAGGTCTCTTTAATTTTTTATTTTTTTTGCAATACACAAAGCTTGTCTGGAGGATTAGTGGCTAGACCAGCAATTAGCACACTTAACAGAATCACAGAATCACAGAATCACAGAATATTATGAGTTGGAAGGGACCCACAAGGATCATCTAGTCCAACTCACCATCTAACACCCGTGCAGAGACTGAAAGCCCATCCCAGAGTGGTAGCACAACCTAGTTCCCTCACAGTCTAGCAGGCCACTCCAAGCCAGAAGGGACCCA
>WEKX01019949.1:12092-38504 GCA_013390025.1 Pitta sordida
CCAAGCTTTACAAGGTTTTCCTGAAGCTTATTGTGTGAAACCGTGTCAAAGGCTTTGCTAAGGTCCAAGTACACAACATCCACAGCCTTTTTGTCATCAACCAGTCGAGTCACTGGATCATAAAAGGAGATCAAGTTAGTCAGGCAGGACCTGCCTTTCCGAAATCCATGCTGACTAGATCCCATGTCATGGTTGTTTTGCAGTTGCTGCGTAATAGCACACAAGACCATCCGTTCCATGACTTTGCATGGGACTGAGGTCAGGCTGACTGGTCTGTAGTTGATAGGATCATCTTTCCTACCCTTCTTGTGGATGGGTGTCACATTGGCCAATTTCCAGTCTTGTGGCACAACACCAGTGAGCCAAGACTGTTGGTAAATTATGGAGAGTGGCTTGGCGAGTTCATCTGCTAGTTTTTTCTTCCATAATGCAGATATATATGAGTTTTGTAGAGGTCTCTTTTGCAAGTGGCATTGTCTGTTTCTTGCAACATCCTCTCTTAAAGAGAAAGCATCATCCTCTAGGCTGCATTTAAGAAGATGTGTGGGTTGGATGTATTTTACAATAGAAAAATGACATAATTACTTTGCTTCTAGCAAATTCTATGGACAAAGTGACCCAAAGTCTTGTACTTACAGAAGGAAAAGTAGGTTTCCATTATTTCAACTGTCCTTGGCTTGACAAAATGCCATATGCCTCCAGCTCATTAGAATGAGGATAAAAATTGAATCCAGAACACAGTTGACTAAACCAGTCTCTCACTAGGAAGTTTCATTTCCAATAAATCCATTGATTAGGGTTTTTTAAATTCAGCAGTATAGACATAATCATTAGAAGTAGGTATTTTAAACAAATACAAAAGAAATCCTGTGGAAATTTATATATTCCATTCTATTTTCCAAATGCATGAGTAAGATACCAAGTAAAATCCTGACCTTGAGTCGATTGCAAAATTGACATGCGACTCAGCCTGAGGTTGTAATACTCTTTTATAATCCGCTTGATCCAGTTCATCACCCTTTACTGTGAGAGACACATGACAATCTACTGGTTAAGGCAGAGAATGGGAACATCTAGATTTAGTTCTTTGCTTTGCCATGGTCCAGAGAAAGCCACTTGGTCAAGGAGCCTTTGAGCGATTTTGCTCCTCCTTCGGTACCCCTAACCTCCATTTATTTCCATTCATTTCCAAAACAAAGGCAAAAAATCTCGGAAGTTTTCAATCTTGAGCTTGTAGTAGCAGTTCATCCTCTCTGAGAGGAAACATTATAACTTCTCCATCTCACAATATGGAATTCATTAATCTTTGAAACACATACTGAAGTGATAGGCTCAGACTGATAAGCTTTTGGTCACAAAATTAGTCAGAAACTGGTACAAGTAAATAAGGTTGTTTCTCTGTACAAAAAGATGTGGGAACATACATGAAATGTCAAAGACATTTTCTCCACAGGTTTGGAAAGACTCCATAGCAGAATTCTAGAAATAAACATTGTTTTGGGGTTTATGCAAAAAAATTACCTTACCTGCAACAGCTTATGTACATCTTAAAGATCCTTTTCAACTTAAATGATTTGATGATTTTGGCTTCTTTCATAGGGTTGCCCTAGAGGCAACTACATTTCAGTAATGCCAAATGGGCAGCACAGGAGGAGCCCTCTGTGTGTGACCACCAATCAGTACACAAACACACTGCATCGTAACAGCATCATAACACATGGGGTAGATGTCTTTTATTTAAATCTGCAGATATTGCCTCATTCACTTACCTGGAGTCTACTAGTTGTAAGCATTTTGCATTCCTTGGGGTAAGAGCATGGAGCAGGGATTCAAGCCTTAGTCCAGCTCTTGTGGATAGTGCTCTAAGAATAGCACAATGTAGCCCCCACCGTGTTGCAGTTGCCAAGCAGGATCAGACATCACACAGATTTCATTGGTCAGTTTAAAGACAAATCCTCTAACCTGAAGTGTGGTTTAAAACTTCATCAGTGTGCTGGGCTTCAGATTGAGAAACTTTAAGAGTAGTAAAGATTGTACTGTATTTTCAAAAGAGCTTCACAGAATATAGCAGGAATGATCTGCAGGAATACCTATTTTTTATCTTTTTAATGATGCATGCCTTTAAAATGCACAGGGACGGAGACTGACTCCATTAAGAACCTATTGCAATCACTATTTATACTTCTAGTTGTATTGGAAAGCAAAATTATATTACTGTTGCAGTTTGATATTCTGCTAAATAGGAAAAAAAAAATCTCATTTTTTGTTTACACAGAACTATTTGCATATTGCTGTCTGCTGTTATTCCATCTGTGTACACATATTTGACATCAAGTAAAATATAATAATCACGTCTTTTCTGCACTTCTCAAATACAACAAGTAGTCCTGAGCCCTGTGGGTTGCATTTTGAATACCTATTTCAAAAAGAAAAACAAGTCAAACTTCCTTCATTGACACACTGCACAAGTTAGATGTCAAGACTTGAGTTATTCCCTGCCGATACATTTTCAATCTATAAAATTGTTGAAGATACTGAGGGGAAATAAATAGGACAATAACTGCATAGTATATTTTATTGTAAACAGTAAAATGAGCTACTTTCTTTCAGCTTCCCATGGGACATGAGTATGGACCGGGAACTTCCTCTTGTTTCTAAAGAAGGAAAAAAAAGGAGGGTTGGAAGGACAATAGTTACCTAACCGTAGGGCAGTTATTCAGATAAAAGCAGATGGGGACCTGGCTCAGAATGTGATACCATTTCCTTCCAGGTTACTGACTTGAATCAAGTGGCACTTCAGGGTTATTCAAGCAAAGACACTAAACTTGGGCCACAGAGAAAACAATTACCACCCAAACTAAATTTCCATCTCACATCCAGAGAAAGATGAGGAGATAACGCAGAGCTTCCAGCACACTGCTGACTTTGCTATGCCTACTTTCTGGCCAGACAGGAGCCTTTTTCAGCTACTGCCCTTCAGTATCTTTTGCTGACATCTTCTACTGTAGAAATCTCCGATGAAGATGTATAATTTACACCCTTTCTAATGTAAGATCTGCTCTCTGGACACTGTGATGTCCCTTCCCTTTCCTCTATTTTCTTCCCAGTCTTTCACAACTTTCCCCCCTATATTTTTCTGGTCTATAGACATACTGTATAATTAAAGTGATGGATAGAGGGTATGAACTAACATCTTTGCTTCTGTCATTAAAATTATCTAGGTTTTTTTTCTTGTGCACTTGATCTCTTCCCCTGTTGAACTTAGAGGTTTTAGGTTTCATCAGGAGGATTGTGAGCAGAGATGGTGCTTTGGTGTCTGCAGACAAGCTGGGAACAGGGCCTCACTGAGGTAAGCAGGCAGTCTACGATATCCCACTGGGAGACAGTCTCTGCCTTGCTCTCTAAAGTGGCAAACCTGAAACATGCAGAGAAATGCTTCTATCTGCATTAAAAACACCACAGGAATCATGAGCTCAAATCTGATCATTGCAGGAGTTCATTTCAAGTAATAGTGATCTTGTGTCTATTGCAATTCCTTACGTGATTCTTCTTCCAAGTTTAACATCTTATTTACCTCACACATGGTTGGGGTCTCAAGCCTGGTTAGTGGCAACACCTCGAAGATGTGCGTGCTGAGTAAGTCAAAGAAGGTGCTCAGAACACAAGAGAAATGAATTGTAATTGTTATCCCGCTAATAACAATGATGATTTTTTATTTCCTAAGTGACTTGGTCTTCTGAAGTGATACATCATAAAAGCAGAGCAAAAGTAAAACTTGTCTTTCTCATCTTAGTAATGAATCTACCCGCCAAGATGCAAACTACAGTCGGGTCTCCTATAATGTGGACCCACGGTCTTAATCGGGATCCAAGTAGCCCTACTTCCACATTGAATGGTGGCCGCGCTGCTGCCGCCGCCTGTGCCACCACTGCTGCCCGTGCTGCTGCCGTGGCCACTGCCGCGGCGGCAGGTTGTGCATGCGCAGTTGCGAAACAGGTCTCCTACATCGCTAAAAAATCATGCCGTTAAGATCTGAAGCCGCAATATGGGGGGCGTGAAGTGCAAGAGGGCCGACTGTAGCACGAAAAACAGTAAAAATTGAAATCACCCCTCTACCTTTTCATTTTTTTAAATAACTTTCTGGTTTTAGGGTTGAAGAAAAATAGTTCAATGCCTCATTATATCTCTCTCCCATGTCTCACTCTTATCCAAATTTTTAAATATAATATAAAGTAATCCAAGAATTCAGTAATCATTTAAGATCTTATTATAGTCACTAGCAATTAAAAATATCGATTTCCATATTCTGCTGCTATTCAGGAATTTCATCTATTTGTCTCAATGACAGAATAGGCAGAGGCTGAATATCACATAAAGTAAACAAAGTAGGGAACCAGGCATTGAGTTTCATTTCCCAAGGACATTACATTTATAAAATTAGTATCTGACAAAGATTTTTAAATGTCTTCAAACTGAGAAACTAATAGGAGATTTTTTTTAAGAGTTAATACTTCTGGAAATGAATTATTCAACGTTTCTTTAATGCTTGAAAAGATAAAGAATATCCTTTTAGCTTTGCAGATATGGGACAGCAGAAGGTCTACTGCTATTGAAATAAAAATTTACCTTCTTTCTCACTGTTTTCAGAATCTGTGTGACACCTGCAAAACAGATAAAAATCCATTCAGATATGTATATTGATATGCAAAGATTGCTAATTGTCTTTAGAAGACATAATGTATCACTATGCAGGATATAAGAAGAATACAAAACTTTCTACAGCAATTTAAAACTAATTGAGGAATGTAATAATGAACTCAAATACAGCTTTACATCAGATTATGTTTTTTCCTAACTTCAATTAAAACACTAAGGAAAAGGTTTGCTTTTTCATTGCTTTCCTTAGCTTTTTACAGTAATTTTCCACAGAAGACTTGTTTTCCGAGAGCTTAATTTTTGAAAAAATACCTTTTGTTTTAATATTCATACTAAAGACAAAATTAGGCTAAAAATAGTTGATTAATTTATAATTATTATTCAGACAGTAGGGGATACAGATTTAGTACTTATACACTCTGGATTAAGTATGAAGACTTGGATCTCAAAGAATGTGTGCAGCTGGTAACAGGGAATCAAGAAGGCAATATACTCTAAAGGGTAATGCAAGACACAGAAATGGAACTGCATAATGACTGTTGTTTTACTTAGCAAAGATGTGTGCAAACAGTTGCTGTTGACTTTTTCTTTGAATACCTGTTGTGAGTGTGTTGGAAGCTTTGAATATTGGAATAAAAATCAAATAAAAACAAAGTTCATATTGAGTGTAGTTGGGTTATTGTCTCAGTTTTGCTCTGAAAAGCAAATTATCACACATTATGCGTTATTTCAGTGTAAATAGGTATTGCCTGAGATGAATTTGAGTGAACCTTTTTATGTATCTATTCTGAATTTCAAGATTATAGTGAAGAAATAAACTAAGGTACTCTGAAATATCATGACATTTCTGACCAAGGGAACTGCTTACCATTAACTCTGAGTATGCCCTTATAATATATACAAGTTATAAATCTTTCAGAACATGTGCAGCAGAGATAGAAATAAATACAATGCTTTCCACTACTTGAAGGTATAAACTTTAGCTGAATAGATATTGAGCTCTTCAGATGAAAGTCATTACAGACATAAGGAGCAAAAGTCATTGAACAGAGGGCAAAACACACAAGTCTGGGTTCTGCTCCCAGCTCTGCCTCTGATTCCCTTTCTGGCCCAAAATTAGTAATTTTGCATCCTCAGATATTTTTTTTAACTGTTTAATGAGCATCTCTGGTATTTGACTACATATGAGAGGCACCTCTAGATCACAGGATGGAAACATTAAGTTTTATTTGAAGTGCAATTTCTTAAATGCCAGGTCTTCTCTTGAACACTAAACAGTGCTCAGTGAATTCCCGGTAGAACAGGGCTAGTGAGCAAGGCAGGAATAAAACACCTGGGACACTAAATGGATGCGATGAATTAAGGCAAAATCTGGACTAAAACCGAGGTAGAAACAAAGAAGGAAGATCATAGAAGAGGCAGGGGTAAAGAATTGAGAAAAACGGGAAAAGGAAAGGAAAAGGAAAAGGAAAGTCAGGAACAGGAAATGAGAAACATATCTCACTCTTGCTAAGTGTAAATAATCCTTGCAGGATAGTGCTACCCATACATTAAGTTATTTTTGTGTATTCACTTTTGGAAATAAGGTAGATCCTTACAGTAAACACTTATCCAAACAAAATCACAAGTGCCTCATCATCTTGCTGATGTTTTGGCATTAGCTTCAGCAGGTGAGGTGCAGGTAAGACACTTCAGGTCACACACTAAAGGAGCTGAAATCCCACTTAGAACAACAATGGGCAACCAATACAAAGAAGTTCATATTGACATGGCCTATTTCTGTGGATCACTAAAAGTTTAAATTGTGATTTTTTTAAAAAATGAAATAGTAAACTTGGATTTCACAGTATATATTTGGATAGTTTTAAACTGACCTACTGGTTCATGCTAATTAGGCTCAGACCTTTGCCTAGAGGATACTCCTCTTGCAGGTAAGATCAACAATAATTGATGAGAATATCAAAACAAAAATTTTCATATGTTGACCCCAGAATTTTCTACAGAGTGGAACAATAATATGTATTATGCTTTGCTACGGCATAAACCAGGTTATTATTTCCTATTACACCAAATTATAAGGTTTATACAGCTATCATCAAGATGGACAAGTACACATTAATATGTAAATTTGCTATCAGGCACAGAATAAACCATATTTCATCTTGTAGTAAACACTTAAGTCTCAAACCATTAGATTATCACCAACAGGGAAAAATGTGAAGTTCTTGACAAGTTAGTAAAAGCATCTGGCAAAGGATGGAGATTTTTAATTTTTAATTTAAAGACCAACTATCATTCTTACTAAAAATATCAGGTGATCTTCAACACTCCAGATGGGGTAAAATTTTCCACTGAAAGCTTTTACCAGTCTGCAATGATCTGTCATGAATCTGCTCAATAGGAATAGTGTAGATGAAAAATGTGAGGTTTATTGTTTCACATACATAATGTGTAAATAAGGCAGCAGAGAGGAACGTGTGTGTGTATGTGCTTTTATCAAACTTTCCTTGCTCTATAAAAAAGATTATCTCTTGAATATGGAATGCAGCCTTAGTGAAGTAAAATGTCTAGGGTTCATTTCCTAGGAGCCCAATTACTTACTTATTTCCTAACCTTGCATATGCAGGGTTCAGATCTGTCTCTTTATCAGTTCGAGGAACACACTCAAAGTAAATTAATATTTGGTATTTCCAGCAATCTCAAATAAGGGAGAATGTCATTGCTCCTCAGTCTTTAATTGTATGCAAGTAAAGATCATATCTGCTTTCATATAAATTACAGTGGCAAAACCAAGGCCTCAGTCATTTCTTTCTCTTAGTCACCTCTTCCTTTTCATGGGAATATCATAGAATATGTTGAGTTGGAAAGGACTTTTTTTTTTTCTATCCTGAAGTTAAAACTCTATGTCCAAACATACACCTAAGAAACACTTCTCATTGAATCGTATCCAGCTAGTCACAGTTCGTTTCCATTGTTTGAGACAATTTTGAAGACAATGCTTGTCTCTGCTTTAATTTAATTGACAAATCATTAGAATGACATATGTTACTTTAAAAGTAAGGAATATGAACTAAGTGTATTTTTAACTTAGCTTAAACATCAAGAATGTGCCACATTAAGAAAGGCTTTTGTAGATCTCTGAGAGACACTTCTAAAATCTAGATTAGATGCCAAAACAGGTATTTCAATCCTGAAAGAGAAAGCTGAGGATCTATTACTTCTGTTCACAGGTTCACAGGTTATTCTGAGTTGGAAGGGACCCTCAGGATCATCTAGTCCAACTCCCCACCAACTAGACCATGCCACTGAGCTCCTCATCGAGTCTTTTCTTAAACACCTCCAGAGATGGCAACTCCACCATCTCCCTGGGCAGACCATTCCAATGATCGATCACTCTCTCTGTGAAAAACCTCTTTCTAACATTCAGTCTAAACCTCCCCTGGTGTAGCTTAAGGCCATGTCCTCTTGTTTTGGTGTCATCAGCCTGAGAGAAGAGATCCACACCCAACTGGAAGCAACCTCCCCTCAGGTAGTTGTAAACAGCAATGAGGTCACCTCTGAGCCTCCTCTTCTCCGGGCTGAACAGTCCCAGTTCCCATAGCCACTCCCCATAGGGCTTGTCCTCCAGTCCTTTCACCATCCTTGTCGCTCTTCTCTGGACCCTCTCGAGCAGCTCAACATCCTTCTTAAACTGGGGAGCCCAGAACTGGACACAGTACTCAAGATGTGGTCTGACCAGCGCCCGTTACGTCAACTTAAGACAGTGAGCTCTTCTGAGATGTAGGCTAAGTCTATGTAGATGTCCAACCACTGTTTTAGGAGTTGAGCATTCAGCACCCTGGGCACATTTGTGTTAGCAAAACTTGTAAGACAATTTAAGGAGCACAGTGGTTTTTCCTGCAGCTTTAGGGAAATGCTGGTACATTACACCCTGCAGCAGCCCATGGCACCAAGTAGATGCTGCAGGGCTGCCTGTCAGTCGTAGAGGCTGAACTTTTCTGTGTCAGGAATGAAGGTAATGAGCCTAGTGCAAACGCAGATTTTTGCTGGATAATAGGAATGATTTCTGCCTTACCTAGAGCACACCTTCATGATTATCAAGGGAGCTTACACAGGCTTGACGGCAAGCTAACAAATCCAGGTGTCTTTCCCCTGTGAATCAAGTTCTTAAGAAGGAAGAACTCACTTCATCTGCCTAAATACTTCACTCAGAACCATGTGTTATTAGGCGCGTTTGTTCCATGCCCTCTATCCATTTGTTTCTTACTCTCCACACTTGATTTGAAGACACGGTGACTTTGGAGAGTAGGAGTTAAGCACTGAGATACCTGTCAGAGTCTATCCTTCTGTCTTCTGACTTCCACGGGCACTCATGGAGTGCAAATGTCCTTCCCTGCCACACATGGTGCAATGCCAGAGAAGGCACGAGGGACATTTTGAACGTGGACTTCTCTTGGACTCCTATGGACTTCCATTCACTGAAAGGAATCATTATTCGCATCATTTCAGCAATGAACAGGCTTTTCATCTATATGAACTTCTGAATGATTAGTCTTCTCTTAATGATAAGGACTAGTGTAGTAATCAAAGCATGGGAAAAGGGGAAGAGTTAAGAGAGAGGTAACATTGAGGTTTGATTTTAACTCTCTTTTTAATTTAAAAAACAAGCCAGAGAGTGTGGTGGGAGGTGAGAAGAGTCTTGTACCTAAAGCTGCTTGAAGAATGTACTAGAAAAGTGGACAAAAAAAGGTCTTCCATTCCCTAACTGTGCCTTTCTGTCACCCTTACTAAGACCTGCTTTCAGTCTCCAGTTGTCAGGTCAAATCCCTGACACTGACAGATAGACTTTCATGGTGTACATCATGACTGTCACTAGACAGAGGAGGTGGAGAGAGATGGGAAAACTTATGGCCACTACCTGGCGACCCTGTCACTGCAGAATAAATCTCAATTAAAAATTATGGCCATAACTTTTGGAAAGTTTTGCTCTTGTTGCCCAAAGGGTTAGATATTTTGTTAAAGAAATAGGAGTTAAGCAAATGCTTTTTTTAATATCTTAAGAATTCAGTGCATATGTTGCAATGACATGAAAGTGGGAATACTGGCCATTTTTTTTGGTGCTAAAATTTCACCTGCACACAGAACAATAGCAAGTCCATATCCTCTAATATCTGTTCAGGACAGGCTGATGATGTTATGAATGTTATGTTGTTATGTTACGTGTACTCAGTCCCTGTCTTCAAACTCACAGTTTAAACCACTTTGTCCACAGTCTGAAGAGGTATCTACATAATGGATTGCATAATTCCTTCAATTTCTTGTTCTCCTGTGAGCTAGTGTGTCTTTAGAAATCCCTTTTGTTATGCAATATCCCAATCATAATGTTGACTCTGTCATATCCTCAGCAAATATGAAATAAGAAGATGTAGTTTCCTCCCTTTGAAATTGTGCCATCAGCTCTACAGCTCTTAGGGACAAGGTTTCCTCTGTATTTTGTGATGTGTCTTCTATAAAGAGATTTGAGACTTCAGCTGCAGATTGCAGATACTGACATAATAGAAATAACTTTATGTAATTATTAATGGGAATTGTACCAAAGAAAGGTCGGAAAATGAGTACTTTATTATCTAGATTGTATTAATATTAAAGTTAAATATTTTAAATTAATATAAATATGTTAATAATATTTTTGTCACCAGAGAAGACAAATGTATATATCTTGATTTTCACTTTTCGGTGAATTTTTTAGGGAAATAATCGAGTGTGAGAGACTTAAATTTTGTATTTCTTACATAAAAACCTCAAAGACCACAACAACAAACAAACAAACAAACTGTGTAGGGTCAGTCAGGATTCTTCCTGTTGCTCCATCCATTTTCTTCACTTTTGGTAGTGTAATGGAAGGAGTATGTAGGAATGTTCTTTGTAAATGGAACTTTTTTCCAATCGTTAAGTTCATGGAACTAGTTGAAAAGCATGAAATTCTGCTGCATAAATTACCATTAACAATGTGGTTTATTTTTGTTTGGCAGTTGAAATTTTAATGTAATGTTCTGCCGAAATTCTGAGATTCAGTCAGGTTTTAACAGGCTACTGCTAGGAGTTTGCATTATTTTTTATGTATTTGTTATTAAAATTCTTGATAAATGTTGCAAAGATTCTACCCGTGAGCTGTTTTTCACTCTCTAGCTGATATTAAATATTTGCCACCAGAGCTGCATTTTTGATGGTGATTTGTCACATGGTATTATTTCTGCTCCTAGAGCGAACGAATGCAACCTTCGCCGGGTTCCTTGTCTGAAGCCTCTCAAGAAATACATTTCAAAATGAAAGTCATGAGTATGTATGTGCATAAAATTTTCCATTAAAATACTAGTGCTATTTTCTTGCATGAATGTTTATGACAAGGGGATGCCAAGACTTTCAGCATGGGTGAAATGGATACATATTTTAATACTGAGGAAAATTTAATAGAAAAAGTTTGTGTTGTTCACCCAACTGTCTTGTTTTAGTCAGCATTTCTCCAGGAAAAGCTACTCACGAGCCTTAGAAAAGCCCACAGACAAGGTTCCTGCAACTCAAAGTGGCCTTTGGCCAAGCCACCTAGGCTGGGAAGATGGACATGCTGATGGTGCTGAGATGCTGCTTCTCAGAGCATATGAAGGTACAGTTTTAGTTCTGAAGGGGAAAAAGATATTTTTTCTGACTTTTCTCTGGCATGCTTTCCAGAGTCTTAAGCTAACAGGCTCCCAACTTGCTTACAATCCTGGTTATTGTTTTTCTTTAGGGGTTAAATGAACCACAGTGCATTTCGTGCATGCAGTACTGTCTGCTCTCTTTAAAACACCATCAAGAAGTGAGTATGGTGGTATTGTGCAGTCCCCATATGTGCCAACCTGACCCCAGATCCTCCAGCCAATTGCTGTCAGGAGAAAAAGTCAACGAGCCTGCACATTAATGGCTTTGTGCACCCTGTTGCCTAAAATGAATGCAAAAAAGGTGTCAGTGATTCTATCTATGGGCACAACCCATACTCTCTGCTAGTTCCCCTGGGCATTATGTTTCTTCAAGCTTTTCCAGTGATTCTGTGTAATCAACCTTATGTCACTGTGCTCAAACCACAGCAAGGACTTGCAGGTGTGGATTAAGGTGTTTGATGGTAAAACTTTTAGAAAGGGACTGACCACCAGCGGTTCTTCCCTATCATGTAAATGGTTGTGAATTTTTACTACCCTGGGAGCCCAGAGGGAATATTGGTGCTCTCTGTGACCCCAGTCACCTTTAACACTATAGTTTCCATGAAAAATCAACATATACTAAGATGGCTGTTCCTGGGATGGAATCCTGGGAGTGCAGACTGCAGTCACAGAAGTAGTTACTAGTGAGTCATTTCTCTTGCCTGTCATGCTGAGTTGACCTGGGGGGTTTCTGTGTCATCCTGAGAGGGTAGGAGGCTGGCCAGGGGAGCCTGACTGAGAGAGGAAGGTGGAAAAGCCTGCCACAACTTTTCCTGTGAGGATCTGCTGCTAATATTTAACCCATTCCTGTAAATTGTCTTAATATGCGAACAGAACTATAGATTCATTTGGAGATTTTGTATATGTGGCAGCCAGAAGATCGTTGAGTGTCAGGTTTGAGTTTGATTTGAGGGAGGAGTGGGATCTGAAAACTATAGATGCTGCTTTAAAGCTTTTCTCCAGTTATGATGATAACGAATGATACAAGCCATTCCTTTGGACTGATGATTAATCCTAATGAATATGTTGCATACGTATGTTTCACAGCTGTCATTAAGCTTCCATTTTAACTGCTCTTCCCCTTTCCCCACTCCCACCCATGCTTGCAATCTGCAAACTCTTATTCCCTGTAGGTATTTTGATAGAGAAACAGACAGGTAACGATCCCGATGTCAGACTGTAAGCCATGCAACTGTCAGTTCATATTGCGTCTGACAGCCATTGACAGCTTGCTTCTTCAATTTTACTAAGATTAATATTCTTCACATGTTTTATTTATATTTACAGATCTTGCTGGAGTGAATTTTTAAAGAGATGTTTTTGTGTTAAAATCCCCTGTTAGAAATCAAATCTGCATTTTCTTTATAATCTAGGTTTACATTTCATCAATACTGGTTGCGGTATTTTTGTATGTTGCTAATGGCATGATCACATGGCTTTATTCATACAATGGTCAATATGGCTTACTCCAATAAACCCCCAGGATCATCATCCTGAGAACCCCCTCATCCTTGGCAAAAACATCTGCGTGTGGTTAACTTGACACAAGGCAGTAGTTTCACAGGAGACAACTGCTCAGATGCATAGAATTATTCACGTGTGTAAGCATTTGAAAGATTTAATTTCTGTAAGAGTAACATTGTCACCAGAGTAATGATATTGATCTTCAAGATATTCACATGAGCAAATGACTTCAAGATTTCACTTAGAGCTCTCTGGTGATACTCTTGTACTGTTCTATCCATTTGAGGTGGCTCACTACATCTCTAGATGCTTGACGTGAAATAGACACACATTAGGATGATAGAATTGTGAACATAATGGCAGAAGTTACACTTAAACCAAAAGAATTTTAAATATGAGAAATAGAAACAGTTGGAAATTTGTGAAAAAACTCCAATTTTATAAATATTTTAATATATATAAATAGCAATAGGCTATTCAAATAATTTATATGTAAATAATGTTTAAAAAATGAAAGATTTACTTCAATGTCTATAGGTACATATTTTTACATTATTTAAATAGAAAGACAAAAGCTGAAACTCAATTTTTAAGATATGCTTGCTTTAAAAGGCACTAGTCAAATCCCTCACTCCTTACTCAAGGATTTTGATCGTGTCCTGTCTGACTGCAGGCTGACTTATTTGACCCAATTCAGGGAAATCCAGATCCCCACCTTTGTATGTTTATGAATCAGAAAATTTTCACTCGGAAACTCCTTTTAACCTCCCTGATCTTTCAAATTCCATGTCTTTTAACTTCATAAATTAGCATATTCTGAGCTCATCTATCCATGAGATGACAGTGGTGGTTTATTTCTTTTTTCCTTCCTTTCTCTCCAAATCTGCATCATCATGTTTTATTATTGCCATGGCAATACAATTAAGTGTATAGAAAAACGCAATAAGCCAATTGCAATTGTAAAAAGTTTGCACAAAGACAGAATTGCTAACTAAATAAGGGGCATTGCTGATGAATAGGTCCTGCAGGGATATTAGTGGTGGGGGAGAATCTCTTTTTATCTTCCCTCATTACCAAGCAAAGCAAGAATACAGTCAGGGAGATGAGACATATCAGGATTTTCCCAACAGTTATAGGAGGGGAAATCAGCATCAAGTAAGACTACAGTAGCATGGAAGGGTAATGTTTCATTCAGATCATAGGGAACTGTAATGAAAATTAAAATATGGGTGATTTAGCACTTCTTCACTGAAAATAAACCTGCCCTGGACCTGGGAGAGGGGGTGTATTGTTAATGAAGAAGCAGTGGCACAAACAATCAAGGGCACAGAAAAATCAATGAATCAGTGAAAAGCCCCTCCATTTAGTCTAATAAATGGAGTCTAATAATTTTCTTCATATGTTTACATGTGAAACGAAAATTAATTTGTCCTTTAGTAACAAATCAAGCTTACTTTTTTCCCCCAATAATAGTAATAAAGTAGTTAAACCAGACGTGCCTTTGATTTTTCCTAAAGTAAGAGGCAAAATCTGATGAACAAGTTCTAGCATCTTCCCTTTTTTGGCTTGGCTTCATTTACATTTAGTTCACTAACTATTTTTTAGGTTTGTCTTATTTTCAGCAAAAGGCACGCTGATTGTTCTCCTAGGGATATTATAGGAATGTCAAGGAAAGCCATAAATATTTTATAAAGACTGATAATAGTTTTCTGTGGTAAGGAAAAGTCAATGATTTTTGAAAAGGGATACATAATGATTTTCTGACTAACTGCAAAAATGAGATGGCAGTAATTTTAATATTAGCTAATAAATATTGACATAGTATTTCAATGAGTGTAATCAGGCTTTGGTTGGATATGGAAAGTCATGATTTTTTCATCAGTATTATTATAAAGGCTTGACTATTTCCACCATAGATATTAAACCACCTTTGCTGCAAACCCCAGTAACTTCTTAGAATAAATCCAGTAACACTATGCAAGAAAAAATACGTGCTCTCTGCATCATATTGTGAGCTCATCTATTTTGCTGAATTAAAAACATCACTATGCAATAGGTATACAAAAGCAGCCTTCATGAGAAATGGTTTGGTTAAAATCACAGCATAGGGCATATAGGTAACTTGATGTCTTCAGCACACTTTAACTTGTTGTATCTCACAGCTATTCCAACTTACTGGCTAGGGGAAAAAAAATCCAGAAAATATCCAGGGGTCACTCAGAGTCTGAAATGTCAGCTGTTATTCATGGTAGTAGCCTATTATTGCAGAGACAGTCAGAAAGTCATTATTCCATGATGTCTTTGAGTTTTTTTCAAAAGCTTTTACTCCCAAAGTTACCACCCCTTCACCAAAGCCAAAATCTCAAATTGGTTTCAGAACTGTTCCATTTCTGGTGAAGGACACCTCTGGGTTACCTGGTATTTGATGAATTAAAAATTATATAATCCTTGTTGGCTTTGGGGCTGATAATTACTGTCTGCTGAGAACATACAGCAATGAATGGTGGCAGAGGGGAGTGAGCTGAAAGCCAGCTCTTTGGTTAAAAGTTCATTAGTGGACATGTCTGTAACAAACAGACCAGATTTTAAAATTGACATGTTTTTTTCTGTGCAGACAATTTTCAACAGAAGGTTTCACAGCAGCAGCACTGTTTCCTCAAAAGCCCTAGTTTTCAAGCAATGTATTTTTTAGGGCAGTACAACCCTTCCCTTGGTTGTCCACTCCTCAAAAGCCTTTCCTATGTGAGCACAGGTGTCCAGTGAGCTGGACTGGGGAACAGAATTGGCTGAAAAATAGCTCCTTTGGGATAATCTTTAGCTGGATTTATTTCTTGATCCAGGTGAAATTTTTTGAAATAAACCATGAGAGTTGGAAAATTGAAGCTGGCTGGTACAAGAAACACTGCTTGCTTATGGGTAGTGATGACCTGGTCTCTGTGAGTGCTACCACACCATCCTCACCATGGGCCTGATGATGTATTTCCAGACCTTGCCCTTTTGCTGGCTCTGGTGCTCCCCTGACCATTCAGTGACTCAATTTAAAGTCTCAAGCTGGCCGAAAACTCACACAGAAAAAAAAAAAGTTAATTTAAATTGGCTCAATAAAGAGTTGGGTAAGCAGCAGTGCTAACGCACTTCTGTGCATCAGCAACCTGCGGCATGGCCCAGGGAAGAAGGAAGACCCTCACTAGCTCGACCAACTTAAACTCTCTTGAAAATGCTCCCTGAATATCTTTGCAGGGGCTGTGTAATAGCAAGAGGAGCATTTCTGCATTGCAATGTTTAGTCCTGCCTAATCTTAAAATATGATGTTAAAAGGCTTCCTTTCATCAACAACATGGTATTCATGACCCTTTCTTTTATAAATAAAACCTCTTTTAGTCTTGGAATATCAAAAATGCCAAGGGTGGTTTTAGCCTGACTGTGGAAGAGGAAGTTAGAAGTTTTTGAGAGAGGGATTGGAATCTTATTATGAGCTTTTTCACAGTTTAGATGAATTGAGAGTGATACTGGAATTTCAAGGAAGGAGTTTTTCCTTCGATATCATTTTGCATGCTGAAGCTTAACAGCTGTTGCATGCAAGAAGAAAACATATTTTTCCCACTACATCTTTTGATTCTACCAGATGAACTGAGTTTCCTTGGCATTATTTCTTTTTAAGAGGATTCATAAAAATAGGCAGTTAACTTTAACACAGACAAAATTCTGCTGATTCAAAACTACATCAAGAAAAATGTTGAATTTGGGAAAAACTTTCAATTGCTCATGACCCCATTATCTTCTTTCCCACTTCCCTCGCACCCCTTAACTAGTTGTCCTATTGTTTCACTAGGGATTACAGTTAGATTTACTGGATGGCAAATACAAGGATTGCTGTTTTGCTCCTTTTCTGATTTAAAAAATTAACAAGAGAGGGGATGGGAGAAGAGAGAAGCCTCAGGGGGATTTGAGTTTTCGTAGTATTATACCATGACTTTTTAGGAAAAACAAGAATACAAGCCAATCGATTCCCTTCAGCTCTAAAGGACTGCACTTTCCTGGGACAATGCAAACATCAGGCTGCCCTGTGAACTCTTCCATCTGATTTTATTAGATATGTTTTCCCTTGTGCTATTGTTTATCATCATTTTTATACGTATTTGTCCCCACATTATTATTATTTCCCTATATTTTATTCTGACGTCAGCTAGAGAAAAAAACGTAGCTTTATGTATTAGTTTGTGAACCACACGCAGGGGAGCAGGGGTGGGCGGCACCCGGCACTCAGTCTCCTCTCCTGTGTTACTGAGTCCCCTATGCCACAGTGGGATTCACTCCCTAAAGAGATAAAGTTCCCACTGGGTCCTCCTCCCCCTTCAGACTTTGCACTGACATGAGTGCAGGCATTTGCTTTAGTTTATGACTGTTAACAGAGACTGTGGGGGATGTGCTGGGTCAGCATGTCCTGTATCTCCTCCGGCTGGCAGAACCTACTTCGGGGGCTGCTGCCATCCCCAGGAGGTCCCACTCAAAGAAGAGTTATGGTCGGTTTTGGTTGAGGCAAAGTCCTCTACCAACAAATTTCCCACCACAGATGACCCCTTTGGGGGTTTATATCATCATAAGATAGTACCGACTGGGATTGTGTCTGACCCCCTGTTTGCATCCAAACAGCAATAAAAGTGCAGACAAACATAAATAACACATGCTGGCACATCCTCTGCTGTGCTATGATCTCAGAAATGCTGAAACTGGTGTCTGAGCACTTCGAACCCTGGTTTTAGAGAATTTGAAATGCATCCATTAAATTGCAGCCTTTGCTGAACCTGTCAAGAAGGGTTTCTGCCCCAAATGGAAACTGTCCAAAAAATTATGCATGGCCTTTTTAAAGTTATGCAAGGTCAGAAAATACAAACAAAACAAACCAAAACAAAAGCGGGGCAATTGAATGCCCACAGGACAAAACTATGAGCTAGGAGAGACAATGCACTTCAATTATGCCCACTTAGCCACATGAAATCAGGGCAGTGGTGAGTTGCACCGGACTGAGGTGGGGGTCATCCCCTGAAAGACAGAAATTTAGATTGTAGTTTTCTAAATGTTCTTAATCCTAACTTCATTTTAGGCTAAAAGCCAGGATTAAAATAAAATGCTTCATTGAACTAGGTGGTTATGTGAAATTATTCTTTTTTTCCTGCTATTGTGAGGAAAAGCCAGGGGACAGGTGAAGTTTCAAAGCCATGGCTACCTGGGATTCAGAGCTCACATTAGTCCATGATGCTGCTTGTGCAAGAGCAGACAGGTGTCCTGCTATCAAAGGCCCATCCCTTTTGTTCCCCAAACACTGGCCACAACTAGTTGAGTACAAAGTGAAAACTTAAGCATCCTCTGATTAATATGTGCTTTTTCAGAATTTCGTGCACTGACGAGTTATGGGTGTGGCTGGGAGAGGGTTGTGATTCCTACTTTTGCTGAATATGCTTTTTGAGATACCTCAAATAAGAAAATCTCCAGAGTCATCAGCAGCTCCTCGTTCCTTGGACCTGCACTTTCCCCACTGCAGACTCCATACTGGCTCTCTGACATATACGGCACTTTCTGCTTTTCAGTGGTTTTCCTCCTCATTAATTGAATTCTAGACTCAATTAATCTCTACTCACTGGATTAGCAAAAACTTTCTTTTCTTGTTATCAGCTGCACTTTTTCTGATCTGTAATTTTAAGATCCCAACAAGGAAGTTGGAAAGGAAATATTAAAGGTTCCTGGCTATGACTCTGAAATCAAATCAACAACGTTGAGTCACAAAGTTTTATCAATGAAACTTGATAAACACAAGATCTAGTTTTTCATTTACATTTTTTTCATTTAAGTGAACTCTAAAAATGTTTTGCACAAAGTCTACAAAAACCCCATCTATTTATTTAAAAACATGTCTCCAGAGAAAATCCTCTCAAACTAGGGAAGACAGGAAAACAATTTAGAACCTGTGCCTTTAACTTCCACAAGGCACAAAAAACATTTTGCAAGCTGAAGGCATTTTGGTGCCACTGTAAACCAAAACCACAAGGATGTTGACAATTAAGTCTCCAAGCTCAAGTACAACCAGCGTCTCTGTACACCCATTGCAGCACAAACAATACCTTGTGTTGAGAAAACATCACTCCCCCTCTGCCCAGGGAAGCCTGTGGCAAGGCATGAAAAGATGGAGTCTGGCTGTAGGCCTATTGTTCTCTGCCTCGTATGGAAGGTAGCTCCCTGGCCAGAATTTGGAAGACACTGGTTTCTCCCACTGTAATTTATGAAAAAAATTATCAGAAAGGCTGCCAGCAATATCTTCCCCTCTTTCCCCTGCCACTACTTTATCTCGGCCTTGGTTAATGTTTTGTCTTCCCATATAGTGAAATGGAGGAAAGAGCTAAATCCCCGGGAAAAATCATCGTTGATTCTTATATTTCCCATTCGTTTGTCTATTTTATCTTTTCTGGGTGTTTTTTGTTTCCAAGAGATCGTGTCCACCATCCAGCCTCCCACACAGCCAAGAGGGAAGGAGGGACGCAGGAGGAACAAGTTGCTGACGAGGGTCAGAAGCGGCATAGGGTAGCTAAGGCATCCTCTGGCTCATTAAGTGCCAAGTAACAGCTTTTTGGTGACCACAACCTGCTATGGTTATTTATATATATTTATCAGCATGTCTGCAGCCACCGCTTCTCTGCTGAACTGTCCCTAATTTACACCAAAGCAATGTGAATGCAGCATGTCTGCCACACACTGCTGCCTCACTGCTGCTTTGACTTGCTCTGCACAGCTGTGAATACAAGGTAGAAGGCAGTGAAAAATTAGGAACAGAATAGCTAAGGATATTACTAACAATGTCTGTGAGGTTAATTTAAATTTTGTTTATGTTTGCTAAGAGTCATTAATGACAGATTGCTTTTCATTCTCAGAAATGGGGGTGGTGGGGTGGGGGTAACAGAGGAGGGGTAAGATTATCCATGTAAATTGACACTGTTATCAAAACAACAAAAGAGAACCCTGGAGGACATTTACAAGAAGATGCCAGAGCCAGGTTTCCCAAATAATATTCTTCCCTGTTCGTGTGTGCAAAGATAGAAGCAGTAATAATAGAAGACACAAAAATCTCATGTACATGATGTGCTGTGTATTCTTACTCTTCCTCCTCTGCAGTTCGGAGTACTTATATATGTGCACTCCTCTGATGTGACTCCTTTCAAAGGAATAATTGCAGACAACATACTGCACTCTTTGCTTTATTGGCAGCTTAAGGCACTCAAGCACTGCAAGGATTAAGTTTTATTTCTTGAGGGACACCTTTCTGTTTCATGTGCTTGGGAAAGCTGAGAAGTGTACGGGCAAGTGTATGACTGTCTTAAATATGAAAGATTTTTCCGAATGGCTCAGTTATTATTTATTTTTATATGTTTTGACTTTCATTCAGTTATCCTCAAAACCTTTTTCTTCCAGATACTCTAAGAAAGGTGCAAGGTTCTCAAAATGTCACCTTAATTGAATGTCTCCTCCTTGTGCTGCACTCCTTGGACAGAGTGCTGCCTGTCACTGCAGAATATAATGGACAAATCCTTCTTATTACACCATGTTTTAAATGCATTTTCCAATTACATGAGCATATAACATTTTCTAAACAAATAGTCTAATTTTGTATAGATAGACAGCTTTTTAATTCCTTTTAAAAAAGGAATTGTGCAACAGAAAATTACCATAAATTTCTAAGGCCAAGTACATATCACAAGCAGGTTTATTAATCTCTTAATGAAAACATCTAATCTGCTCCATGCTCCACTGTAGAAATCCCTGTCTTTTTTCTCCTCTACTTTTTGCTAAGTACAGTTACCAGATTGTTTTGGCCTATTGGAAACAATTAAATCAAAGTCTGTGGGGCCTTCTACAGCTGTATTTAATAGAGAATGGCAGACTCCTTCCTGCTGGTTAAATTAGTTGCTGTGATGCACAGCTATTTTTATTTTCGTGTGAAAGAGAGGTTTTGAAACCTGAAAAATAAACGATGGACTTGACAGAGGAAAAATACTTGCTTATAAATCAGTACAAATGTAGTATCCTGTAACTTCATAGTGTGTATCTAAATTTATTTTTTGATTCAGAGATTTACCCTGATATGTTAATCTATTTTTAATGAGAATAAACTCATGCTACCTGTTTCAACAGTGAATTTGCATTAAATAAGATGGGTAAGAGGAAAGCTGAATACCCCATTTGCACATTAAAAGCTGATCATTAATCCTATATTTTAACTCTACAACTGTCAGAAGCTATTATTTCCCGAAGAGCCTGACAGTTCAAGGGATAAACTGGAGTGGGTCCCATTATAAAGGTCTATGAATAGACGTCAGAACAGTTTGCGCATCAAACGCCAAAGGCTATTAAATGTGATACTTTAAGAATCAATTTGTAGCCAAATTAAAATGAAGGGATGTGAATCCTAGGATAGATTTTAATAAAGGAGAAAATTTAACATACAGAGAGGGATTTTAAATACAATTAGACAGATGTGAAGATTTTGAAAAATATGTATTATGAAACACAAAATAAGCCCCAACATTGATTTTCAACCTAGAGCTTGAAAAACTGTGCCACAGCAATGACATCAAACGAGGAGAGGTGCTGAAATGCTGCTTTCAAAATTATGTTTTCAAGCGACTCTACAGTAGATCAATAAGAGAGCTGATAGCTTACGAGCCTGTGAGACAAGTCAACAAATGCAACGCAAGAAAAGAGGACCAAAGAGCTGTCTTTGTACAAAAAAAAATTAGTTTCCAACAGGACATCCTGCTGAGCTTTATCTGAGTTCATTAGGCTTGAAGACTGAGATCTGCTAATTCTATATGAAAAGTTCCAGACATTTGCAAAACCAAATCAAATGTGATGCTGTACATAAGCTTGTTAACAAGTTGAACTTAACACTAAAAACTGCTTAAATAGTGCTTAGGAAAAAAGGCTGCAAAAGTTGTGCCACACTCACCCGTTCAGCAAGCCAAAAGAAATCATGTAAGCTCTGTGCGATTCTTGTGAGGCTTTTAAGCACCACACTAGACTGGACCTCCAAAAAATAAACGTTGGGAGAAGAACATGATTCCCCAGTATGTTACTTCTGTTTTCCCCCAGGGGGTCTCAAATGACGTCAGGGAATCAGGCCCAACATATATAATTACAGGGGCAGGAGTGTAGAAAGACTGACAGCCTCACTGTACTGGGAACAACTTTGTTATCTCTCATTCATTTCTAGAATTTTTTGCTCTTAGGCAGTTTATGTCCTGAAATCCTTGAAACAGGATGTGCCTCAAAAATTATACGTCTTCCTCTGTGCTGTGAAAGCTAATAGTTGTTTATTATTAAAGTAGGCTACTGAAAGAAGATCTCATAAAAATGAAATGTTTCATTTCCATAGCTGAAAATGGAGCTCCTCACATATTGAAGCTACAAGAGGTGAAGACAAAGCGAAGTTTATTGTAGATGGTTCCCCCTAGTTGTTCTATTAAAAGCCTGCTGAGACATGAACAGAAAATCCAGGAACCCCCTCACTTTGTACTTCACTGGTTGTCACAGATTTTAATATTCCAGGGGGAATAGCTGAAAGCTCTATGCCATGGGTTGACAATAATGACTAGTAAATCTTGGTCTCTGATAACTTCAGATTAGCTATTCCTGCCTTTTCTATATTGTTAAATACAATTAACTATTAACCACTGTATGGTCCACCATTATTTTATTACTTTGAATTGGAGGCAAGTTGCCTCCAGACATGTAGATGTGTGAATGTATAAATTAAAGGAACTAGATTCTTTAGTGTATTCTTAAGTCATGTAGACAAAATAACACAGAAAGTGCCAATACTGAGGATGTCTGTTTACTCAGCCCCTTATATGTGTGCTTCATGGTATCGTCTTTAATTACACAGCCACATAATAATTTTATTCAAATGCTTCTCTCAAAAAGGAATAATTAAATTCCTTGTGAGATTTTCTGTGGTGACCAGTTCTGGAATATTTGAATGCTTCATGAACATAAATTAATTTATCTCCCTCTTGGCAGTTGCTGTTGGAATTCATCCCAATCCTACTGCTCTGAGTTCTTAGCATAGTGAAATTTTGGCCTTGCCCCTGTAATCTATCCTAGAATAATATATTCGAGCATGGAATAGTGAGGACACTAGTTTGTAACTGGTGTATGTGGTTCAGTCAGCACTACCAGCTGTGAGAAACCTGAGCACGCTCGGTTACAGCAGAATCTTCTTAGAATTTAGCGACTCCAATTGAAGAGGTAGTGATGGAGCATGTGCAAACTGTGATTTTTCACAGACTTATATGACAGCCAAAAGTATAACGAGAATAGCAAAAGGCAAAGCCCTAGCACTTAGAGGGAGACTCTTCAGATTTTTCAGATTCTGGCTTCAAATTGTGGAGGTGCTAGAATAATTTCCAGAGAATATCCTGAACGTTTATTGATGGGCAAAACAACCTGGTTTCTGTTTCATACAAAGCTGACCAGTTTGGGATGAAATTTAAATTAGAATTTGAGCCTAAATTAGATACTGCATGAAATAACAGCAGAAATGGCTAAGCTCTGATAAAATTTAGCTGTCTGTGAAGACAGGCTTATAAAAGTAAAGCATCAGACAATTTTTCCTTTTCATACAGCATCTAAACGGATGTTATAATCTCAGTACATACAATGCTGTGCACGTGATATGAACGTGTATGTGACATGTGGGTGCAAACGTGCTCATGCAAAAATATGCAAAGATCAAACGTTTTGTCATGTTCAAGATTATCACCTATAGATAGTTAACCTGTGTAATTCGGGATCAGTTATGCAAGCACACAAGCCTACTACTCATGAGGCACTCAGCAACAACGCTACCTCTGACTGCAGTCAGAACAGGACAGTCAGGATTATAATCTTATTAAAGCAGAATAGATTCAGAAATCATGTCCTACTTTCCTTAAATGTAGCACTGGTAGGTTACATGCTTTACTCACGGTTTGAAATGCTAGATATGTGGCTGGCTTGCAAAAATTATTTGAGTCATTTGAGAGATTCTAAATAGAGACACTAACAGAATTTTCTCAATTAAGCCCATAAATCCAGGTATTTAAAAAAAAAAAAAGGCTTGTGTTTCTCATCTGTAAGAAGTTCTTGCCTTCTATTTCAGAGAGCCAAGTGTAATCACCCCAAGAGGAAACAAACCAGTTCAGCAGCAGCCTAAGCAGGAAAGCTGACTGCCAGGTGCATGAAGTGTAAGAATATCTGTGCTCGCTATGTACGCACCACAGGTTTGATTTGCATTAAAACAGTGCTGAGTTGGAGGGAAAAGAATGAAAGAGAGGGTAGGTAGGCACCTACCCCACCACTGCCTCTTTGGCTGCTGAAAAGGTTTGGGTTTCACAGCAGAAACACAAACACAGAGTGAAGCTAAATAATTAAAGCCTTGCATTATGGGCAAAGTAATTTCTTATTATCACAAGAGGGGGGTTCAGCTTTTTTTTTTTTTCATGCTTAACAGACAAAGCTCATTTTGAAATATGCATTAAAACATTTTGGCATTTCTTTTAGTATTGCCAAAACTTATATGTATTACCTTGGGGAAAAAAATATTACCCAATACCACTGAGCACATGGGCTTATCTGCAACCTAATACTGTTATTGTAAGGGTTTTTATAGTTCACTTCCTGCCTTCAGGCTTACAAAACAGGATATTTAAATTACAAAGACAATGAAGAAATGAGGCAAAATGCTCTTAATATTAAAAATGTTCTAGTTGTTCTAAGTCCCCGTGAACTGATTCGCAGAATTAATGAGTAAACACAAGGTCACTCCTAAAGTCATGCTGCCTAACAAACTACAGGCAAATAAAGGCAGCAAGCAGGCAGCTCCAGGGTTTATCAACTGTCCCACTATGACATGAAAAACTTATAACTTAGAAGTATAATGGCAGCTACTACCCTTTACTACTGATTCCATTGTTAACTTGGTCTTCAGGGTTTAATATCTCACCTCTGTCAAATTGCCTGAGGTCAAAACTTGGCACACAGGTGAGTCTGGATGGCACTACTTTTTTAAAAATAGAATTAAATTGTATTAATCAGAGCTAGGCTGATCAATAGCTTTAAAAAATTATATTTTCCTTTTAGTCAATGTTTATTCACTTATCAAATCTGAACACAAACAAAAGTTTAATTTTTCACTGAAAAATCCCCTAAATATATTTCAATTGGCCCAATGAATCTTTTTGTTCCTATTCACTTTGTGTTGATGGAGCTATTTTTGTCTTAGAGGGTTTTTAATCTGAGTGGATGCTTCTCATTTTACGCCTTCCTGATGCACCACCTTGGACTACTGCTAGAAAACGAATTAACCCATACTGGATTGCATTACACCTTGATTTTTCTCCAGTTTGTCTTTGGGACAGAGCTCTGTTCTATTAGAAACATGCTTATTCTCTTTTAGCTTTGTGACTGACTCACTTTGATTGCCCAGTCAACTCAACGAAGGTGCAAAAACCCTTCTGGGCAGAGATTACTGAATGGATATAACCCTTGCTATCAAGGTCACTGTCACATGAAGGAGAACAGAAAAGGAGAATTTCTGCTCTGTGGGTATTGATATATATTTTTTAGCTACTCAGCGTCCCACCCCCCAGAAAGATGTATAAACCAGTCTGTTAGAAGTCTGTTTAAGCCAGACCTTTCACTACAGGTTCACTGTATTTAGATGGGAAGTTTTTCAGGGACTTCACAAAATAGTAGCTATTCAGTGTCCCACCCTCCAGCTGGTTATGTCCAAAACAGTCTGCTAGGAGTCTATTTAATTGAGCCTCGTCACTAGCAGAATCACTGAATTTGGATGAGAAATTTTCCCGGGAGTTCCCTGCAATAGCAAGAGAGAGAAAGCAAGCGAGGTCTCTCAAAAAAACCCCAAGAGTTATTTTGCTGTCGAGAACTACCAGTACCTAAATATCACTGACTGATTCTGATTAGTTCATGAAATAACAAGTTTGTTAATACCAATTGTGACAATTTAAGAGGATTGAATACATCTTTGATAACGGTTTAACTACAAAAATATACTGTGGCTATGCACAAGCAACTTACTGGCAAGTTACACAGACAGCTACTGAGCAACTAAATAGCAAAGCTTCTATATTAGAGCAGGGTTACTAAAAGTTTTTACTATCAGAAAATATCCACACTAGAGCAAAATACCCAAAACCTTAGCACTTAACAGAACCACACAACACACTTAATAGTAAAACAAAACCGTGAAAAGAAAGAAAGAAAGAAAGAAAGAAAGAAAGAAAGAAAGAAANTCAAAAAACCCCAAGAGTTATTTTGTTGTCGAGAACTACCAGTACCTAAATATCACTGACTGATTCTGATTAGTTCATGAAATAACAAGTTTGTTAATACCAATTGTGACAATTTAAGAGGATTGAATACTTCTTTGATAACGGTTTAACTACAAAAATATACTGTGGCTATGCACAAGCAACTTACTGGCAAGTTACACAGACAGCTACTGAGC
>WEKX01019949.1:40529-50565 GCA_013390025.1 Pitta sordida
AAGAAAGAAAGAAAGAAAGAAAGAAGAGTTAATAATTGCTCATCCCTACATATTCTGTGTGGAGTGGAGGGAGGAGAGGTATTCATCAGTTAGCTCCACAAATACAGATGGAATTCTCCCCAGGTTTTTTCTAGGTTCAAATCTCTTTTATATCTTTTTTTCTCTTAGACAAGTTTGAGTGACAAGTCAGGCAAATATACAAACCTTCTGTGTGCGTTTTGGAAAAGACCAAGTTTAAAGACAGAGGATCAAAGACCACCATCTGATCTCATGCCTTCAGGATGTCTTAGAAGAAGACCTTTCTATCCCCCCATTCTTATCACTTTCAGGCTTATCAGTTTCTGGGGATGTCTCCCCATGTTCCAGGGTCTTTCCAAGAACCCATCAAGAGCTTATTTATCCTTTTGTGCTCTTATCTGTCACCCCACAGTTACAAACCACAGAATCACAGAAACTCCTGAGCTGGAAGGAACCCACAATAACCATGGAGTTCGCTTCCTAATCCTGAACAATCCCACCATGTGACTGAACGAATTGTCCAAATACTCCTGAGCTCTGGTAGGGTTGGGGCCGTGACCACTGCCCTGAGGAACCTGTTCCAGTGCCCAACCGCTCTCTGGGAGAAGAACATTTTCCTAATATCCAGTTTAATACTCTGACACTCTCCATGACATTTTTGCTGAATTCTTTTCACTGCACTCTGAGGACAGTCAAAACACAATTCCAAACACAAGTACCAAGCATGACTTGTGTCATGGTTTGCTCTGGCAGGGTCAGCAAAGGTCTCAGGGTATTTCATTATGGCAGTAGCGAGTGCAGCTCTCTGAATGTACTGACCCCTTTCACAGCTAGAAGAAAATGAGTCTCAAAGAGAAAAAATGGCAGCAAGTGAGTGGAGTGTCTTCCCCAAACCCAGTATATATGGCTGCAACGGGGATCAGACCCTGCACAGTCCTTTGTGAGCAGGGCAGAGATGTGTTAGATTAGCTCAGCTAGTTAGAGCATGGTGCTAATAATGCCAAGGTTGTGAGTTTGACCCCTGTATGGGTAATTCACTTAAGAGTTGGACTCAATTATCCTTGTGGATCCCTTCCACCTCAGAATACTTTGTGATAAAATTCCTGCATCCCCTGCTATGGCAGACTGCAGGTGATACTCAGAGAGAGGGGATCGTGGCACACGTTGTCCTAACAGCAGGTAGATGCAGCCACAGTCAGCCAGTAATTGCTTGGGATTCAGATCAGCCACATCAGCTCTGCTTCCTCTCTCCCCATTTACTGTGTGGCACTGGACTCTTTGACCAGGTCTGCCCTTGCCTGGAACCTAAGCTGCATAGGGTGAAAAGAGGACAAGTCTTACATGTAAATCCTTGGTAAAGACTGAGTATCCTCTTGTGAGTAGTTCAAGTGAAATTCAACTTAGATTAATAGTTGGATTTCTAAAACTGTTTTGCATTAGCGATGAAAAAAAATGCGTTAGTACATGGATAAGAGTAACATATTCATGCATTTATGGGCAGGTCAGGGAGTGGAGAACTCTGCAACAGCTTTGATGGTTACATTCTTCCATTCATATGTCTGATTAAATTTAAGTGTAAAACTCATGGAATTTCCCATTAACAGTACATCTGAGGAAGCTGCTGAATGGACTTATGCAAGTCCAGATAAGAAATTTAAGTTATACAAACTAGTCACACATCCCCTTGCTTGTGATAAAGCAGAAGGACAGAAGGATTGCATGTGCGCTAAATAAATTACATTAGATGAAGTAATGCCTTTTTTGGACATTTTCCACTTTGCATTTAGAAGTCAGAAGCATCTGGAAAACCACATTTTTTGAAATATGGTGGGAAATGATTAAATAAGAATGTTGCTGTCAGTCTCTTGCGTGCAAATATTGCAGTGTCTGGAAATTACCAGTGAACTTTGGAGAGAATTTTACTCTTAATATGGACGAAACACATTTGGTAGTCAAGGAGAAAACACTTGGCTACTAACCAAGCAAATACTTCCTTTTAAAAATGTCCTAGTGAGCAAGTGAAAAATGAGGTCATTCATGCAAATATCCCATTCACCAGCACTTTTGAATAACCAGATTATGGCTACTAGGCCTGCCCTACATCAGAATGGTGTGGACTCAGAGAAAACTCTTGAACATGAAGTTAATGTAGTTATATACTCCTTGCAGAAGCAGAGCTGGACTTGATGATCCTTGTGGGTCTCTTCCAACTCAGAATATTCTGTAATTCTGTGATTTGTGAAGGAAATAAGGAGTGTGCAAAGGTACTGTTAATGCTGTGCCAAGTTGCTTCCTCCAAAGAGCACAGGTGGGAACACAGCAGGCTTCAGGAGCATATATAGGCTGTGGGTAGGGGTCTGCAAAACCAGTCAGCTTTGTTCCGGGTCCCACAGCAGAGCTTCCTGACTGTGATCTCACCAGCCACCCATCTTTGGTTCCTACAGCTTCAGGCAGCAGCTCATGCTCTGCTTTTTATACCAGCTTCCAGTTGCTGGCCTCACATGGACTTAGCACTGGGACTACTATAAACTTTGTTGGGGCTACAAGGCAGTAGAGCACTGCCAGGGGGCTCCTGGCTTCTCTTTACAGTCCATTGACCCCTTCTTCCAACTTACACTTTATGCTGTCTCTCCTGTGGACTACATACATACAGATGCTCGTGTTGTATCAGTTCTACCTGGTGGAGCCTTTGGGGAGTTAAGCACCAAATTGTAAACCCAGCTCTTCAATTCTGTAATGTAAGTTAACAAACACACACTTTAACCTTAGTGACACCAAATGGAGTTGACATTACACACTCATATGCATCCTTCTCTGGAGAGACAAAACATTGGCATGGACAATACTGACAGTGTCATTCTGCAAGCATTTTTGGCATTGTTGTTACCACACATTTTGCAATCTATTATTTTTATTATCCCAACTCCCATCAAAATAAGAAAGATCCTGAATTCCTTAGATGACAGAGGGGTTTGACATGAAATGTTCTCATGTCTTAGGGAAAAATATGTGGAGTATTACACAGCAACATATTTCATAGCAATAAAAGTATGAAGTGGTACATTTTGCATTGCAAGAACATTGCCATACTAGTGATGCGAAATGCAGATTTACTGCCTTTGACTTTTAAAAGCGTAACCCTTTTATTCTATAAAGCTCTTAGGAGCAAACATGATGCTTGCACCATTGATATTAATGGTTTTACCATTAATATTTATATTAATAAATATTGATATTAACCACCAATAAATACTGATATAACCACCATTGATATTAATCCATTGTAATAAAAACAGTACTTGGGAATCTCTTGCCCAGCAGAAGGAATCTAAAAGTTGCTGACGTATATGATAACCACTTTATTGAGTGAGTACATCTCTGCTTTTGTCACAGAAGTAAATGAAAATGTAAATAGAAGAAAAAAACCCCACAGATAAAGTATTGCTCCACAAGAACATTCAAAACGAAGAAACATCTTCCAAATAGCCTGTTGTCTTCGGGAAGCTAGGTAAGTGTTTTAGAATAAAAGTGCTGCTTATTCCTCAATGAGGCACCCACATAGGGAGCTGCTTTAGTTTGGTTATTCGGCAAACAATTCCAATAGGAAAAGCTCTGCCAGCCGGCTTCTTTGGAGAGGAGGGGGGAGGAGGTCTTCACTACATTAGGAGCCTTTTGTTGGTCTGATATGGCTAAATTCCCCATTACACTGGTGTGCAGCAGGGTTTCCAGGATAAAATAGAAATCCAAATACCCCTTTCTGTCTACTTGAAAGTTTATTCTGATTTGAACAGAATTTGTGTACTTACTGGACAATTGAAGAGTGTAGTTTAACACTCGGCCTTTTCTGTGCTTGTTTTAAAACACAGAGGGGGGAAAGCAAAGGGGATTATACTGTAGGAAACAGAGAAGCAAAAGTGCACTGCATATGACTAAAATATCTTCAAATCCTCACCACAGAAGTTTCTCAAAACCTCGCCGTCTCTAAGTAAGGTCTTTGTTGACATGAGTGCCTTGCTTGTTACTGAACGCTCCAGGTTTATTAGCTTTGGAGTTTAACAGGGAAAAAGGCAAATGCCTCATAAAACCTGTATTGGACCAACTTCCCTAACCCTTGTCTTTTGAACCCCATGGAAGCGCAAACTAGAAGCCTTCTGCAACTTTTTGTTAGAAGTGAAAATAATTTTATACTGATAATTTTATGCTAATAATCCCGAGTGTTTATTTCAGCCTCTTTATAGCAGCAAAACAAATTCAATTGGTTGATTTGTGGATCTAAATGTGAAAAAAGGAGTCACGAATTTTGTGATCTACTGAGGAATTAGAAAAGCAGCCAATTTGGCATAAAATTGTGCAGGGAAGAAAAATGGTCTATCAGCAAGGAAAAAAATAGTAGTGGAAAGTTTCTGGAAGAGTTCCTGTTCTCAAAATAACTTTCCCCCAAATTGTACATATTTATTATGACTTATAATGTTGCGAACTACTGCAGCTTCAGTAATCATTGTACTTTTACTCATTTTTAATTTATGCCAGTTCAGAACTACAGGCAGGCTGGTACATGGGAGTGCAGGAGTAGCAGATTCACAGTGACATCGTAGCTAGTCACCTCCATCGAGTATTTCCTTACTTGACTTCAGAATGAGGGCAGTAGTATGCCAAAACAAGGCTAATGACACACATTTCTAATTTGAAAGAGATCCAGAAGTTGGAAAAAATGTTTGGGAGCTTCTGAATGCTGTGTTTTTGACCAGTTTACTGAAAGTGTAGAACACACTGGCAAACTTTTACTACAGCCTGTGAATGGACCTGTGTGGATGGACCTTAGTATAGGTTGCAGCATCTCTGCAGTGAGGCAATCAAATCTGGGATTTAGACTCCGAAGCATCTCTATTTCTTCTCTGCAAGTTCTTGTGTGTTTTCAGCAATTAAATATCTGATGCTGGTTAACTTTTACTGCTTCTTCTGCTGCTCGTCATTGCCGAACCTACATTTCCATTTCCACATCCTAGTGCTTACAGCATATTATGTTACAGCCAACCAACTAACTTCCTCTCAAACATGTTACTTCTACTCTGTTGCTCATGATATTGATGACTATTTTGACCTCTGCAGTTCTCTAATTACTGAAGCCTTAAAATAGTACATGTCAGGTAAAATATTCTCTTTTTGAAGTTCCTTTTTCCTCACATGTCTGAGCTGAAAGACCATATAAACTAAGATTATTCAACCACTTTAGACCACGGCACAGAATGTCAAGGGAAATTTTGTTAGCGAGAACAAGTGACTATTTTGTTCCACTTTTACTTTTGAGGTATTTTTTTACTCGGTGGAAGATAGTACAATGATGTATTTGGTGTGCTGTTCCATAAATCATTTAAATTCTTCTCCTTACTAAACTTCAGAAATGAAACTACTTTTTTCTGTAGGTCTTTATTTCAAGTCTGTGGAACAGCACCAAATAACACATTGTTTAGAGCTAGCAACCAGTTTCCCTAGTTTTATCAAGCAGTGCATTTGCTGTAACATCAGAGGTCATTTTTAGCTATTGTAACTCTTTGTCTGGTCCAGTTAGAAAAGCGCACAAGCACTCCAGTACTATCAGTTATGCTTGGAGGAACATAAGAAGGGTAAGGGGGAGGGGAGGTTACACAAACTCAGAAATAGCCTGTTTTTTTGCTTTGAGAGAGAGCACAGCCTGCTAACAGCCAGGTCCAGCCTGCCAGAAATTCAGTGTACTGCAGTATTACTATTGGTAGACAGCATGGAAAAACCCAGGCCACAAATATATGTCCTCTGAATGATGTCTGTCTCAAAGAAAAAAAAAATTAAAAGTGGTATCCTTATTGAATTTGTCTTCCTTGAAATAAATTCTACGTTGTGGCCTCGTTCTTTTTTATTTCTGAACCCATTATGGGCCACATCTGTTGAAGTCTGTATCAGCTATTCTGAAACCAGCTGCTGCTGAGATTCTTCAGTTAAACTGAAATTAAGAACAGGTTTGTGGGCTCTCTACCTGCTGTGAAGCCGTGATGTAGTTTATAAAATTACATATGGGTGAGAAAATCTGACTGCCAGGGCTGGAAAAGTTGGTACATTTTGCATGAACCTAAAATAATCGTGTACACTCAGGCTGTACTTACTTTGCAATATTAACTTTTTCTGCTCTCTTCCTCACTGTCATTGTAAAAGCAATATTGAATAATTCAATGTAAAAAAAATGTGAGTTTGAGAGGATCAAAGAACAAAAATCAAAATCAAGCTATATCCTAGCAACTGTGTTGATGATACAGACAAATATGAAATACATTAGAGTTAAAGATTTTGATTCTTCAAGAAAGGTCTCCAGACAAAAGCTTTTTACATGCCATAAATGAGATGATGAAGGCAAACACCATACATCTATTATCATTAATACAATTGCATTGATAGTAAGGGGACAACTTGTATGACTAGAAGGTAAAGAGGATATGACCATATCCTGAAACCTCTACAATTTGTCAACAGATGAGACCAAATTGCTTATTGTTGTTCCACATTAATAAATATGTCAGATCACGACATACGTGCGCCTCTCCAAATGGCAAAATGTTTTCAAATCCGTTTGCTCGATTTATGTCTGACTGAATTAACAGGGCTTGACCTCAATCTATGCAGACCCAGAGTATGATGATATGAAAAACTTTGATGGGTCAAGGTGAGTTTTCATATCACAAACTCTGGAAGCAGCCCTATGCTGCACAGCTACTGAGGCACGACTAGAAAGGAGAGAAAGATTTTTGCGGTGCACATGAGAAGTCAATGTATTTAATTCAGGAGCATATGCTTGCTGTTGAGTGAAACCATTTTGTTTTAGAGTGAAATTTTTGACACCCACAAAAACTCTGGAATCACACCAGTGCTAGAATGACCCATTTTAATTGGAATCAGAAATGTTAGTTTCTTCTTAAAAAGCATTACTGGGGATGTTTCTGTCCAGTGATCTGCAGATGTACATGATTTTTAGAGCTGCCTGTGCCTTCCAGTTTGTAACTTCTGCAGATCATCTTTGTATTTCCAGATACACCAAGAAAATGTCTGGTTTAGAATGCGAAGACTAATATAAGATTATTTGTCGTCAGTTTGTATGTTCTTTTTTCCTGATTCAAGCACAGTTTGAAAGCAAAATCTCTGGCTTAGACTTAAATAGATACATTATTGGCAGAGCTGTAGAACTAACTAAAAGGCCAAGGGCTGTGTTTTGAAAGGGTCATTGAGAGACAGATATGACGGGTGACTCTGAGGAAAGTGCTAGTCCAAGCCCTGAGATGGGAAGAATATTCCTTAAAAAAAAATGAAGAGCTGTAAACCATCCCGGATTAGTATTATTTGATATGTTCTCTGAGTTTCAGATAGATTTGCAACAACAAAAAGTATTCATTGGCACAAAACCTGAGCAACTGAGCAAGCATACATCAAAAATTAAAGTGACTGACTCTTCTAGATTACATTTCACTGACTGTATCTATGTGTGTGACACGTATACACACACATATATGAAAAGGAATCCAAACCTGGCTTATTTGCCTGCCTTGAACGATTAATCTATGCTTTCAGGTTTGCTTTTAGAGAGACGGCCCTTTTCCTCGCCATTGCACCATGGTGTTTCTCAGGAACCTTTTCTTACCTAAACTTCCACCAATCACTCCTAAGACTAAGTTATGCAGACAAGCCATTGCACAGAATTTCATCAAACTGCCATTTTCCCCAACTTGAAAAAAGCTGGTCCCAAATGCTGAACAAATAATTTACTAGACCATAACAAAAGTAAATAAATGTTTTCCTGCTTCAAGTATTTCATTAGCCAGAATTATTATACATATGAGTCTATAAATAGCAAAACATGTATTGAGCCATTAATATTGCTGACATTCTCATACAAAATACTGTAATTTAAAGAATTTGAAACTAGGGGACACCTTCTGGAAGAATTCTGGCAAAGACAAAATGCGCAAACAGTGTCTCAAAACAGATTAATAAGCCACGGAAATGGTACGTTACTAACTAATCAGACATTAAGGGTATCTTCTCTACTTAAAATTTTTAATGACATCAACGATTATTTTGCAAATATATTTTGCATACCTTTTAAGCCTATAAATTCGTACATTGTTTTAGTTTTGCACTTAAAACCCAGAAGTGCTGGACTCAGTAGAAGAAATGTGAGAAAATCTCCTATTTAAAATTACATGGACAGAGGAACTCTGCTGGTGACTTTCCGTGAAATTAATATACCGCTTGATTGTTTTTAAGGTCTCTGCATCTTCTGAATTTTTAATTGCCTTTCCATTAAAGTGGAATACCCCTCGCTCACTAAGATTGAGATGGATTCTCCAGTCCTTTCACCCCTGTAACCTCCTATTTTCTTACAAGAACAAGAAGTGTGAGACTGAGCCCTGTGGAACCAAACATGGAAAATATTAAGCATTTTAAGCATTACTCCATCAAGTAATAGAGTAAGCACTGTGTTGTGTATACACATGCTTTACTGTCTAAGGGAAAGGCTCTGTAGAGACTCTGAGAGAAAAGGAGTAGGTCATAAAAATCACATTTTTAAGGTAGAGGAGTTGGGAAGTCTCATGCACCTTTCATTGCTCTGACTTATCAATTTTCAGCATATGGAAATTGTTAACTTAATACTGTAGTTCTAAGTAGTGCCCAGGAATGCTGATTTAGAATGAATTTCTTACTCGGTGTAAAGAAATGAGAAACTACTATATAAACGGTGATTAGGGAATCAACATCCTTGTGTATGTGTCTGGGGTGAATTCTTCAAGCTTAGAGAGGTGACATCTGTTCTGGTCCATTCACAGGTAAATCCGGCATCAGTGACCTTGGAATTCCCACAGAATGCTGCAAGTTTAGAGTAAATGAAAACGCAATTTTGCATAAGGAACAAAATCCAGACATTCCAGATATGTTATTTACTATTGAGGGATTTAAAGACACCGCCTTAATGTAATGAAGCTGCGTTTGAAGAACAGGCAACGTGCATTTTTTAAAAGCATGCCCTCTCTATATTTTCACCAGCTGCTATGCATGTCTAATTTTCTTTTTTTCTATGAATTAGAATTAAATTTGATTGTCCCTAATACATCCCACTCAGGCATTCATGCTGAAAGCAGCAACAATTGTCAATGACCTTTAACACGCCTGCTATTCAAATTAGTGCAGATCATTAATCACACATAGCTTACATTTTATGATTCGTGTATCCTTCATTACCAACTTTCCCCTCTCGCTCGCTGCCCCCCACCCCTTCCCTTTATTCCGAGGGTTCTGGTAATAAGCCCTGGAAAGGGCAGGATTTAAAGCCTCCCTCTGCTCCAATTTTGTTTTCTTCTCATTGCCGGAGCAGTTCGCGTCCCAAGTACAAGACGGAGGGAGGGCGGCGCGGGGCCGGGGCTCCCGGGAAGGGCCGTGCCGGGGGTGGGGGCAGCTCCGGAGGGAGTGCCCGGGGCCGCTGCTGTTCTACGGGCCCGGGGCACCGAGGTAACCCCGGCCCTCCGTCAAAAGTCCTCCGTGTCAATTGCGCGTCATCACACGTTACGAGACAAAGAAAGAGAGGAGGGGGGGAAAAAAAAAAGGGAAAAAAAAAAGGCTTCATCCACACCCTTGATGTCTAGTACCAAGCACTAAAATAGGCTTCCCAGCCACAGACTAAACACGCTCCCCTCGCCTATGGCACACACCGATTTGGCGTGATTAAACCGAGCTTCGCAAAACAGACAGGAAAACAAGAATTGAACTCCTCAGCCATAGGAGTGTGGGGGGTTGGGGTGGGGGGAGGCTTTTTTGTTGCTTGAGGGGTGTGCGTGTGTTTCTGTTTGGGCTTTTTTGGTTTCTTTTTTCCTACAGCCATATGGCAGATTGATTTGTTCGGAGGTCTTTCAACTTCTCCAGCGTGGCTGTTGAACAGTATTCCTCTTTGATCTTGATTGAGGACTTTAATGTTGTTGTTTCTGCGCATTTCAATAGATCCATA
>WEKX01019949.1:53119-167723 GCA_013390025.1 Pitta sordida
GTGCAAAAGTGCCTTTATGAAATATCTCCTCGGGCCTGGTGGAGCCATCGATATTTCAATTTTTTTTTTGGGTGGGGGGGAGGGCGGAATGCAGATTCACAGATGTCTGGAGGTTTTCTCCTCAAACCTGTGTCCTGGCTGCCGTGCTCAGGTCCGGGGAGAGGTTCCAGAAGCCCGCCCGGCAAAGGGCCGCTGCGCTTTGGCCCCGTGCCACGGGCTTTATTTCATGCTTGCTGCACTAAATGAGTTAACAGCCAAAGGGTTTTTCATTAACTCGGCTTGGCAACCGGGTATTTCGTTGGCTTCTTCCTCCCCCCTCCCCTCTCCTGCATCCCTTCATCCCTTCCTCCTCCCTTCCCGCCCCCCCTTTCCCCCCAAAAAAAAAGAAAAAGAGAAACATGTAATTTTAGGCAGAAGCTTAATGGCATAATATGGGTTGATTTGAGAAGGGGAGACTTTCTCAATACTCTATCTGTCACATTCACCTTGTGCCCCTATCTCCATGCATGGCGTGTGAGTGGGTTGATAGCTAAGAGTTTTATTTTGAAGAATGTATGTGTTCTGATTTTTGACCATTGCTTTCCTGCAATGTGTTAAGGCCCTGTGTGTCCTGGACCACGCAGGAGGATGCTGACGCTGTGGGAGGACAGTGACCTGCAGCTGTCTCCCGTCTGCCCCGCAAGAGGTGTGTGGATGGGCCAGGGGCAGTGTGTCTGTACTTACATGCGTGCAGGGCAGGGAGGGGTGTTGTGTGTGTGCACACATGCAGGACAGGAATGAGGTATGTTGCATTGCTCCATGCAAGCCAGATCAGCATGCCTGTATGCCCTGCTGGGTATGTGTGTGCAGGTCAGGGGGCCACACGGGTGCTTCACTGGGTATGAGTGTGGGTGTGGGGATGCTTTACGGAGTCAGGTGCGTGTGTGTATGCTCATGCACCCCTGTTTGTGGTGCAGGGGCTGCGTCCCACAGGCGAGAGTGGGTGGTAGTCTGTCATGACAAACTCAGTTGAGCTGGTCATGCGCTGCTCTGCACACCCCCTCTTCTCCCACTGGGATGGGCTTTAGTAGTTTTTTGGTTCCCCCATTGTGAAACTGGAAGCTGAAGTTGTGTAGGAGTACCTGTGGTGTAATTAGTATCATGGTGCGGATATTCCAGGAGACATCTAGTTTTACAGGAGTAGCTGCCATAGCTATCTTGAATGAGCTCTGCACAATAATTTGTGTGGGGCTCTGTGTTATTGGTGCATGCACACCTTTACTAGCTCCTGGTTTTTTAGCTATCTGTACAAATTCTTGCCTGGGGTTTGTTATCAAGCCTTTAGTTCCTATAAAACTGAGTGGTGTTGAAGTGATACCTAGTTACTTACAAGTATTATGTGGTCTGTGTGAACAATAGGGCATTATAACCCTCCTCTAAAATGTTAATTTAATATGCAAAGATAATGCTTACAGGAGGAAAAAAAAAGCATCAGTAAGAATAACGTTGTCCTCAGGAATGATATGAAATATGTTTGAAGAGACGAGTAGTCTTTGTTAGCACAGCCCCTATCCGAGCTTATCACAGCCTTCTGAATTGGTGTATGATACAATGTGCATCAAGAGCTGCGTACTGCCCCTCCATGAATGTGAATGACGGCTCCTCTCTGCGTCATAGAAAACAGTTTGCAGCACTGGGGTGAAATCTACCTTATGTTATTTGCATGTGACCTCAGTAACTGGGTCTACCTGGAATGGAGCAATGGGAGTGATATTCAGCTTTTATAAATTAAAGTTTTCCAGTGACAATGACTAATGTTTTTGCTTTAAAAATTACGTTCATCATATGATTTTATAGTTGGTGATAGTATTGCGCTGTCTCCAAGATTTAACAACAGCAATTATCAGTACAGAAATATTAATTGAAGGGGTTGAAAATTATTGTGTCACCTTTCAGAATCTCTGCCTGTTGAAATGATGCCTCATTTTAGCAAAGGAGGATGTTAATGTCTTAACACTTTATAGATCACCTCAGGAAGCTGAATCCTTGACTTTGGCTGACTGAAAAGTTTAATGTGCACCTTGCTGTGGGTGCTTGCACAAGAGGGAGCCTGGAAGAGTATCCGGGTAGAAATTGAAATGATGTAGTGACCATCTCTTGAAAACTTCGGGCAGTCTGTTCATTAGGATTTTTTTATTAAGGTCTTTGTGTGCAGGTGACCTGAACAGTTATATGTATATAGTTATCTGTGGTCTGAACTGGTGAGTTTTGGGCTGAGGTCCCATCTAATGAAGGACAACTATATTTAGTATGATCCAAAACCTGTCAGCTTTGAAGTCTTCACTTCTGTGAAGACTTAAATTTGTGCCAAGAACTTCCAAGACTTCTTTGGGATTACAGCAGAATGCAAAATGTTCCAATGCCTAGGATTTCATGAGACTAGTGATGAAGTCTGTCTGTGTGTACTTAAACTGGGAATCTGGGTTTGACTATACTGTTTCTTAAAGTCATCAAAATAGAAAGCTGAAATGCAAAGTGATTGCATTTTGCAGGAAGCAACTTGTCCAAGCTTGCAAATTTTATGAGGAAATGTGCCTGTTTAAGTTTTCGAGACGCTCGTATGGATTTGTGGATACATTCCTTTTAAGCATGAATGGGCATTTGATTTCTGCACAGAAAAGGGAAACAGCCTTACTACTGTTTTTCACGGAGGTGTGATGTTCCTCACTGGGGTAAAAGCATGTACAACCATCCTATAAATTGATTTGTTGCTTGTGAACCCAGTGCTGCCCCCTAATAAGTACACGAGCCACTCCCATTGACTGCTGGGAGTTTCATGAGCATGATTCTGCATGGAATTACAGTTTCTGTATGCGTACATGAAATCCTTAATTATATCAGCAGTTAATCCGCTGAAACTTACTGCGGTCATTTTTTTTTCCTGTAGCCATAAACTTAATCCAGATACCTAATCAGTATGGCAAAAAACAAACCATGTAAAAACAAAACCAAAAAAACAAACCAGGAAAAAGAAATCAGATTTATTTGGTTAGAAATCTGCAATATAAATATTTGAAACTTGGAGCAACATTGCTTTTTGAAAGCAGACATCTTACATGCTGCAAATATTTATATACTTCAGTGCTAGGATAAAGCTGTTCTGACTCAGGCACTGAAGGCAAAATTCTGTTTTTCAGTTACCCACTGTAACTGCACACAATCTCTCTGGATGTCATCAGTACAATACTTGGGAGTTAGAACAACTTTAACAGATAGTATTTCTTGATTGTCACTTCTGTGTTAAAAGTAAATGAGATTTCCTTTCCTTTTCCAGCTGGAGTGATTCTAGTAAATATTATGTTAGTGAGCCTGCATTAAAACCTCCTAGTGGATTATGGTCCAGGTAGTTAACACTGCCGTGGCTTTCATTAGGATGATGACTTCATTACAAATGTTTACTTCCATTACCTAACTGTTAGTCAGCAAATGTTTGGTCTCTTGATCTGCTGAACCTGCTTTGCCGTTTTGAAGCCAGTGATCTCTGTTTGGTTTTTTTTTTGTTTGTTTGTTTGGTTTTTTTTTAGTGTGATGATTACTCAATGCTGGTTGTTCATTTTTTGATGTTGTTTACACCTTGGTTATCTGTAGAGGCCCGTCAGAGTTGTTGCGCGTTTCGTGTTAGTAGTTTCTCCTTGCGTTCCTGAAACTGTATTACGGCAACAGCGCTTATGCAAACAGACTCAGGGCATTAAACATGTGTTTGGAGATTAAATTAGTGCGCAGATAGACAATACTTGCATCTCTTAAATTGCTACCAAACCATGTATTGCCTGATAAATTCTAGCAGATATAACAGGAGTAGCACACAGCTGCTATAAGATAAGTTGTTCACCGCTCCGGAGTTGTGAGCTAATGTTGCACATAGTGCCCAGTGCAGGGGCACTGTGACAGGACCTCTTGAATACTCTGATCTAAACTGTTTTGAGTCTTAATGTTGTGGAGGAACAGAGGCTCTTTTCTGTAGTTTCAAGACTGCTTACCTTCTGATGACTATGTACTTAAGATTATTTTTTGCTAACCCTTCACTTAAGTGATTGCTTATGGAAAAGAACTTCATTTGTATCAGCAGGATATTGCATAGTTTAATGCTTGTTCAGCAAAATCCACGTTTCATTAAGAGAAGTTGCGGAAGCTGTAGGCCAGGCATTACTGTTGCACAGTTATCATAAACCCAAGGTAACTTTAGTAGAGTGACTGAATTTACAGTGCTGTGCGTGGGGATGAATTTAGCACACAGCACTTAGCTCCTAATTAGAGCTTATAGTATTACATCCGTAATCAGGGCACTCTTAGAGTCTCTAAGAAATTACTTTTTTCTCTTTGTCTAGTCTTCCGTTTCATTCTTGCCATCTCACTCTATGGTGTTGGGAGCTTGCTTCTTCAACTTGGGGCTGACATATTTTTGTGCCAAAGGAAATGTTTTCCAGCAGTGTAGTCCAAATTGCAAAGTAGAAGAATTTTGTGGCTCTCCAAATCTTTTAAGGCCAATTTCTAAAATGATCTAGCTTTTAATCTTCTTTTCAAAGTAATACAGAAACTACAAAGCATATGTAATTACAATTTGTAGCCATATTTAGACTCCTGGCATGTTTCATTTGTAGTATAATGATAACAACAAATACTCAGCACAGAGGCTAGACAGACAATTTTCAAACCAACAGCATCCATTCCAGCTACCCTGGGTATATTTCATGTGTGCTTCTTCTGGTCCGTTTTTTTTTGTTTTTCTTTTTTGGCTGGGAGTGTACCGAAACTGTATGTCTCAGTACATGCTGGGGTGTGCAGAGAAAAACAAGAGCTCTGTCTATCAGGCAGGTCCTGTTGGGAGTATTTGATGAAAACCGGATCGTATGTCAGTGAGTTTTAACGTATTGCGCACACACACACACACACACACACACACTCATGCATGCTTTGCTTTTCCGGCAGGTGTAATAAAGGAAGAACGGTGAGTTGGCTTGTCACTATTTTTACACTGCATAGAAATGCTTGTATTGGCTTATTACAGGGATAAAGCTGACTGAATAGTAATTTTTCCTTGTCTTTTTAAAAAGATGGTGAGCAGTGAAGTGGTGTTAGTTTTCAGTAAAGAAAGAGGGAGAGAGACTGGTGGAAATTAAGGTGTTTTAGTCACAATGGTAGCCTAATTTTTAAATAATCACGTTTCTTTATTTAAAAATAGATTTGGGAATGAAATTAGCCATGTTCTTTGTTTTTAAAAGGGTAATGTGTGCGCATTCAGCATATGGTAGCATTTAACCCATACTGTATGGGCTGACAACAAGTCACATTTATGCTCTGATTTATTTCAGTGTTTCAGAATGTTCTTTTTCTGAAATCTAGTACAATAAATGATGCATTTTGGATTGTGCAATGTAATTCTTTTTAGCTGTTTTGCCTCATTGTTACAATGATACCAGATTCATGAGTAAGCAATATATTTCCCCTTCTGAAATAATTACCTTAAGAAACAGTGGGTCTCGGAATGTTGAAATGATTTGCGGGAAGAGTTACGAACAATAGCCGGTGACATGGTGTGTTGTAAAGGATTGCGGGGAGAGGTGTTACAGTCTCTGCTGGCTGAAACTAGAGCTGCTCCTTTGATGGTTGAGTATGTGCCTGCAAAGACTTTCTCTCCCCCTCTCACCCCTCTCTCACTCCGGTCTTTACACAGAGGTTGCTTAGTTGTCTGTTTTAATGGGTGCATTCTGGCTTCCTTCGCAGTAGACTGGAAGGCACCTGTATGGGTGAGTTTGTACCATTATTGGCAGCCACAAGTATGATAAAACCATGAATCAGGCGGCTTAAGGATTGCTAAAACTGTGCAATTAGGGTTTTTCCCTTTGGGTTTGGAGCCACTAGGAGTTGTATTTTTAGGCTTTTTTTTTTCCCCTGTGCCATCCTACCTATGAATATCTTTGGTTTTTTTAGGAGATGAGGCTCTACTCTAATGTCCCAAGGTGTGCAGTAAATAGGAGTTAGCCCCATACGGTGTTGCGTGAGAGCTTTCAGAAGTCAGTGGCACTCCTCAGTGAGGTACCAGTTGCTCACCATCTGTCTCTTAAAGTAATTTCTTTTAACCTTGAAATTCTAAAATATTTCAACAAGGTTATTCATCTGTTTGTGTGAAGTGTCTATAAGTGTACTGAAAAACTGCTAAGCTTCTAATTTCAACATGCTGTCTGAATGCTAATGTATACCAATTAGGAATGGCTGACATTGTAATTTATAGAAGTTGAAAGGAGCATTAAACACCACCCTACCATCCCTAAATACAGCTTTTCTGTGTGTGTAGCTGCGTGTGTGAAACCAAGGGGGTCTGTCTTCCAGATTGTTGTGCTAGCACATTGATATATCCTTGGATGAACTACCAGTCTTGGGTATTATCATGTCAACATCCTGTGTGTAGCTGTACCTTTGCCTGATTAACACAATGCTTTTCTTGGTACTCTTTTTGAGGGCTCTATGAATGCTTATTTTAAGACTGTTTTTAGAGAAGTGTTTTCATCGCTATTGAGAAAAACTGTACGAAAGCTGTAAGTACTTACTTTATTTAGATTTGCTCTGTTTGTCTCTTTTTCTTTCCCTCCAGATAAATTTTACCTTTGTAATGAATGCTGTGATCTTCAATGCATAATTTATATTGACATTAATAATGATAGTTGGAGAATGTTTTAATGCTAGTTTGAGAAAACATGGCAATTTGCGTTGATAACCTTGGTCCCATTAAATTGGAACAGATTTTGGTAGAGCTTTGACTATTGGTGGTATGATAAAATAACCCACTTATTCTCCTTGTGGCAAGCATAGTGGAGAGTTCATCTTATCATGAGCGGTACATACCAGGTGTCAAGTGACATGCCAGACACACAGCTTTGCTCCTGAATGACTCCTTCCAATTAGAAAGTAATGGCTTTAACGGGATGAGCTGAGTAACTGGAGTCTCTCAGTTCTCCAGTGCCAGGAGGTGTATATTTGCAAATGTTATTTATTTATCTGCTTTTTAATGAGTTGCAAAATTGTTGGTAACCTTGGGTAAATTTAGGGTATGGTGGAAATACTGTGTGGAAATTGTGAGGTTAATGGTTTAGCAGTCGGGATTAAAAATAGTCTCAGCAAATTACCCTGTTGATACTGAAGCCAGAATCTGTTAATGGGGTTACAAGCAGATTGGTTTATTGGTCATTTATTTTCTAGGTTGATTAGGGATTATAGGTTGCCATCACAAAAGTAAGCAGTAGAAAAGGCAAGGATTGATAATATTTCACTTCAAACTTTCATGCACTTAAAAGGAGAGTGTCTGGAACTCAGAAATTGCTTCTAGACTGTGGTCAGCCTTTCCCTCTAGATTTCTGTACTCTGGAGTAGTTGTCTAAGGATCCTGGGTATTGTAAAAATGTGGCTTGGCTGAAAGTCTGAAAAACAGAATGGAAGCAGTAATCTATGAAACTCATGCGGGCCACTAAGCACAAAATTTTAAATGCCTATTCCTGAATTGCCTGCTGTGATGTCTCCTGTTTCAGTGCAGAATCTAGGGGATTTTTTAGTTGTGACAATGTATGTGATGTGCAATCTATGCAATAGACTAGTGGCTTCTGTATGTCCTGTTATAACTTGAAAACAAACTGTTTGTACCCTTGCATGACAATATCTTCTAACTACCACCTGTATATTGCAGGTCATGCGTTCATCTCCAAGTTACGGATAGACTTCCAAACCACGGCATCCCCTTTGAGTCCTCATAAAAAGATGACAGCCATGATGGAGTCCCTTAGATAGTACTCTTATTTTCTGCTATCTAACTCAGGTGATACTGTGACTTTCACACCCTTTGCTACCTTGTCCTGGTGTACAGTACCAGATAACCTAGTTAGATTTACGTATTAGGCTTTTCAATATGTGCCAAGTGAAGTGCAGTGAAATGGCAGGTGAAGATAACTTTCTGGCTAGATTTGGAGCACTGCACAAGATTGGTGGAGAGACACAACTGTTTTTGTGTCCTTGCCTCTCACTGAAAATAAGGGGGGGAACAAGAAATTTAAGAATAGAAATGCTGACCTCATTTGTTAGAGGAGTTGGAGATACTAGCTAAAGAGGAATCCACTAGGGACTGACGAGACTGGGAGGCTGGCAAAAGGGAAGGAAATGGGGTCCTTGACATGTAAGAGATCAGACTAGTTCCTTACCCTTCTAAAGACTAGGTCCTCTTCTGCACTTGCAAAAAACTTACCCAAGCCTCCTGCAGGCTCTAGTGCTGATGTCCAAGGGTCTTGTATCACCAGGCTGGAGAGGAGGACAGATGGTCACCTGCTTAAAGTGGCTCCTCTGTGAGTTTTGTGCCCATGGAGGATGGGAGAGAGAGTGTAATGGAGTTGGTGACTGGACCAAGTGCAGTGGCAGAGTCAAGATGTTTGTGTGAGGTTTGGCTCACATCCTCTTTCTTGCAGTTCATTTTGCAGACCAGCACAGGTTACTCTGCAGTGTGTAGGCAACTGTCAGTAGTCCTGCTGGCTCAGTAGGGTTGGGAACACTGCCCTCTGAGTTGTTACTTCCTCTGCACAGGAGGAAAAATCTCCATTGCTCAGGACAGTCTCCATCCTCTGTGATCCCCATGGAAGGGGAACGCTCTTCAGTATTTAAGAAAAAAGACAAGATGATCAGCATTGTGAGTCTGACAGCTAAGAAGATGCTAGACGTGAGACAGATTTTTGTTGCTCTTACAAACCCAGTTTATTCTGCTTTATTCAGTGTACTTAACACTTTGAAGAAGAGAATAGTATTTGAAGGTCTAAAACCTCAGTTTCTCATTCTAATACGCAAAATGAAGTTTTCAGTTTGAATTTTCTCAGTAATCCTTTAAAAAGAAAATATCTAGGTATAGTGTATGTGAATGTGGAAAAATACATGAAAAATAATTTTGTGGAGAAGTAATAAAAATACTCTTCACACAATCCTCCCTAATTTCCTTCCGTGCTGTTAGGGTCTAATGGATTTTGACTAGGCTAACTGAAATTTTCTTGCGGAGTCTTACAGCAGCTTTGTGAAGTTTATTGAAGACCAGATAAGCAGAAATTTCTCCTTGTGTAATTCCGCTCACAAGTAAGATAATTGCACCTTGTGTTTGGGATAGCGCAGCTATGCCGATAGGAGCTGACTCACTTATGAAGATCTGTCAGCCCATTGACAGCTGGCATCAGCATCAATCTCTTTGCTCAGAGGCAGGGAAGAGCTGGTGTGGGCAGAAGCCATGCAAAAACTGGAGGAGAGGAAAACAGGGTGTGAGGAGCTGAACACAGCCTCAAAGGAAAGGAGAATATAACGGAAATAACGGGGAAGAAAATGGGTGTTTGGAAGTGCTGTAGATGTCCAGGAAGATGGTTGAAGGCAGATAACCAATTTCCCCTATACCTACAGATGCTGAGTTTCTATAGGTGGGTGTTTGTTCTTTGTATAATCATAAATTGGCATGTCAAGAATCTTGTAGTTATCTGTGTTAAGGTATTAAAGGAATCCTTTGCCCTTGGTGATAAGTTTCTTCATGAGCAATGAGATTTAGGTGGTGGCTGGATCTTCCCCAGTCATCATGTCACCGTACGCATCGCTGGATGTTTGGGATGGGTTAACGTGATCTAACAGAGCTCTTGTTTAATTTCCCGTGACATTGGTCTGTTGGGTGATCTCTGCACGAGAATGAGACAGGGAGTGTGCACAGCAGTGTAGGATTTGGGAGATACCTGGTATTTGGTCTGGTGCCTAGCATGTGCAGGCTTGCCTCGTCACCAGGGGTGCTGGGAAAAGTCAGTGTGGTAGTGAAGGTTATGGAGAGGAGATGTGAAACAGAGACGAGGAAGTTGGCTGAGCATGTGCGTGAGGTAACTGAATTTTTCTTCTGTGTAACTGCTTCAATGGAGTTAAGGTTTTGTTTCTACTCAATAAATCACCATTTATTGTAGACTCTTTTCCTGTCACTTGTCCCCCAGGTGTATTTTGCTCTGCAGTCCCTTTTTGCCATCTGCCGCGCGCTTCTGAACTGGAGCTGCTATCAATGTTCAAAACTTGTTATTATAGGTGGCAGAGACTTGGGATGGGTGGGTGGATATGGCATGCTGAGCATGAGAGGTTTTGGAGAAGGAATATGAAGTGAAGCAGGTTTGTGTTCAGGACGAAAATAGGAGCAATCTGAATGTTACAAGGCGTTTGTGAGAAGGATGAAGTTACGCTGAAGAACCATGCTGTTGGCACAGAAAAGTTGGGAGGATATTAGGTGGTATGCTAACAGCCACCTAAGGATGATTAATTTTTAGCATTGGAAGCAAACTTCCTTAAAAAAGGAAAGAAAGGAATTGCTGTGAATGAATAAAATTTGTTAGGACTAGCTAGGTTTGTGAAAGATGTGTGTCAGCAAAACCAACCCTTAAAAAAAAGCACTTGGGAAGTCTTGTTATTCGTCCCCTGTCTTTTCTGTGAATACTGTGATGAATCTGTCCTGAAAACACATTTTCTAGACATGACTTTCGCTGCTACAACTTTAACTTTGATTACTTTTACAAAGAATGTGCTGGGTAAAATGTTTCTGGTCTCTTAAAATGAAGTATGTAGTAGCTTTATGTTTTTAGCATTATAAAGGAGATAAAATGTGGACTTGCAGCAGTACTTTTTTCCAGACTTCTTTAGCTTTGATTACTTCCTTTTGCTGACAGTCATCCTCTAAATCAAACCACAACGTGATGGTCAGGTACAGGTGTGTGGGAACACAGCAGGCATCTGTTTTTATCTGACACAAAGTCAGCGGTTTAATCTTACAGAAGATTACGATTTATCAAGAGAGTATAATTATGAGCTGTTGTCATATGGTGGCACCCAGTAGCAATGATGATCTGTTGCTGCTGTTCTGGGATGTGTACAAACACATAGTAATAATAAGTCCCAGGACTTGATTGTATCTTCCTTGTGTACATGTGGTTGTATGGATCCATTAATGGGTCATTAAAGTTCTCCGAAGCATATCTAATGTAAAATTAAATGCCAGTAAATGCCTGTTAATTATCACAACCCTCTACATAATAATAAGCTATTAGAATTGAATTTACTGTGCATTTTACTAGCATGAGGAGAAGCCAACTTCAGCATTTGATCCTCATCTGGTGTTTGAATGCGTATATGCAAAACGAGGCAAAAATTTGGCCACAGTCTTCCTAAAGGCTGCCTGTGCGGTGATGCTGTGAAAATGTTTTCTCCATGCTCTCCTCCAAACTTAGCTGGTTTCTGTTCAGGAACCGATCCTGTCCCAGTCTTGAAGGAAAACAGCACCATGGAGCTCTGGTTCTACATCACTCCATGGATGCCTAGAAATGTGGTGAATGCCAATGTCTCTGGCTAATCCCAGAAATTAACTTGCCAGCTACATTGAAAAAATGAGGGTGATTGATTAGTCCTCCCTCTTTGTGTCTGTTATAGAGAGACGGTAGTAAAAAGAAGACAGTGAAAAGTCGTGAGATGAGAGCGAGCAACCAAGGAGGAAAACGTTTGGCGTGCCATGTAACATGGGTATACCCATGTGAATAAAACTACAGCTCTGTCCCTTTGGGTAAAGTATTATTTATGGAATTTACTTTCTCTGCAAAGATACTTTGCTTTTGCAAACAGAAACAGCAACCTTTTGATTTTGGTAATTCAGCCTATTAGTAAGAGCTGTAGGGCATAGTAAATATGCACAGTTTCAAAGCTTACTTTTATGTACTTTCTGAGCAGTGCACTGTAAGTGAAGTGGTGCCATATCCCATGGACGTGTAAATGGCATTGTAATTTCTTCTAGACAGTGATCAGAACGTGATACAAATCCCATCACTTTAGGACCTTGCATCAGTTAGACCCCAGAGACTAAGCCTTGCTCAGCTACTGTGCATTTTGGTGGTGTAAACTGTAGTCATATTAAGACTAGGGCTTTGGCATTAGGTGTGCTGAATATGCACTATGGCATAGAAAGTGTAGCAGGATGGCAAGGAACTGGGCTAGCAGGAGTTGTGCTCATAGCATTTATCTTGTGCCTCTGCTTACTTTATTTTAGCCCTGTACTCCCTGAGTCATGTTAATCCTGGTATCAGTAGGTAAAGCCTATGCTGAGGTTGTTCTACCTTGAGGTCATGTCATAGAGTCATTTATCTCACTTTCCAATTACTTTTTCTTTAACCCATGCTGCCTTGTAGGTTGATGATGAATTTATGGCTTTTAGGGACTGTTGTCTGCTCCTGTGTGTGTGCACACACACAGACGCACATGCACCTCTACAAAATAACACCTTCAAAGCCCTCACTGCATAATCTTTACTGACATCAGTGAGCACTTCTTACTCATCTGAAGAGTCTCGCTGACTTGAGAGGGATTTTGTCGTGAGTAGGCGTTTGCCAGTGTTAGCAGCGGTTGCCCAGCCTGGCCCTGTAGGGTGACAGTATGACTCAGTCATCCTAACTTTGGCATTACTTGGTTGCGTACACGCACACACTCACTCTCACTCACTCTGAAGGCTAGGACTTGAAAAATACTTAATTTTTTGTTTCATGTCTGTCATTGATGCTGGCCTTCTGTTTAAAATCAGGCAAACGGAGTACCTGCAGCCTTATAGGTACAACTGCCTCTTTGGCCACACATATTGATGTGGAACACTTTGTGTTGATGACAGTGCAGTGTGATGTGCTTCTGTCCTCTTGCCTCCTCATGACATCGTGGGCTGGATTCTCCTCAACTCTTTGCCATTTCTGCCCACTAACAGGGAGAGTTCAAGGGTGTAGGTCAGGCCAGTTTGGTCTTCTGAGTGTACAGTAATCCCTCACTATTTTACAGCTCACCGTTTGCGCGTTCAATGCGTTGCGTTTTTTTCCCTGTGCCTTTACCGCTACTTTGCGGATTTCACTTATTGTGGCATCTTACTGACAGACCCCCCATGATATTTGAGGGGTTACTGTGTTTGTTTAAACAGCAGGTGAGTTGTTAACATAAAATGGTATATGCCTTGTTGGATAATGGGAAAATGAAGGCAGTATCGTCATGATGATGGCTTTAGAAACAGATTGTTTTCTGTAGTTCCTCAAGTATGACAGAAGACACCTAGCTAAGTATTATTAAGAAAAGTACTTGCTTGCTAGAATAGCAGTAAGTGTATGATGAATTTTATGCCAAAGATAAGAATGCAGTAAGAGAGTTTCGGAATCCTGAAGTTGTTCAATATTTCTGCTTCTTTTATCTTGGTAAAGAACAGATTAATTTTTTTTTTTCTTCCCTTCCCTTAACCTACTTCTGCAAAACTGGACGTATTTGTAGTCCTCTATAGTTTTGAGACTATACATTAGTAAGCATATTATTAACCCTTGCAAGTCAGTGTTGATTTTTTAAAAAATATAAACATAGTACATGCCTACACGTGTGGAAACCAAAGTCAGAGATGTATTTTAAAGCTATGAAGGTGGATATGTGGTGTTGGCAAGAACCAGAGTGTACCCTGAGGCATCCTTATATTGCCAGTTGGGATTTAAGCTTTTATACTAGTAAATTTTATTGTCTAGGTTAAAAGCCAAATTCATTCAACCAAATTAATCTCTGGTTCTTTTCCAATATTGGCAGAGTTTAACCAGGGACAAATGTAGCTGTTTGGTTAAACATGAAAGGATGTTATTGATTTGATATTTTTAACTAATGCATATTAGAGTGTGCTCAAAATAAAAGTAGGTTTTGAAATTTTTGAAGTTCTTTTTTTTAAGCTTCCGGTAACAAACTGGATCTATATTTATTTATTTAATCAATATACTTGCCATGAGTAAAAAGCTTGTAATTTAAAGCTCATCCTTGGTTTGGCAAATTGATCTGTGTAGGCAGATACTAGTGGCCACTTGGAAGCCTAATGAAATTGGAAGTATAATGAACTGACTGCAAAGAATCGCTCATGTGGGTCAGTCTGTACAACTGGGGGTTTAGTTTCAGAGGCAATTGACGATTCACTGTTGCCTAATTTTGGAGCTCAGAGAATTGCTTTGCAATCAGTACTTCTGTTTGGAATGTTCCTAACTAGGGTGTAAAACCAGGTAATTTATGGCAAGTGACAGGAGAAACATACAGGTCTGCTGTATGACACCACTGTATTTATGTATTGGCATAATGTGTTAATGCATCCATAAGTTTATGGATTCAGAGTCCTCCTGGAAGTGTCACAGATCCACAGTGCCCCGAGCACTAGATTTAGCACTTGATGTTCAGATGTAGTTTTCATATCTATAAAGTGTCGGGATTCTTACAGCTCCCTACTGGCTTCAAAACCTTATTCTTCAAAACCTTGAGGCGCTCGGTGCTCTTCCCAAGTCAGCTGTGATTTATGCTCAGGCAGAGGTGTCTAAGGCAGCCCAAATGATAGCATTGAAGTTATCCTAAGGGAAGCTGTCACCATCAGGATGATTTAAAAGCTTTTTTGGGTATATAATGCAGTACCAGTGCTCAGGATAGCCCTGCTGCAAGCTGCAGGTTGGTACTCAGGCCCTAGCTGATACTTCTGCCCAGGTAGCTGAAGGATGGCAGAGCTGCTGGTACAAAGTCAGCAACCGAAGGAGCAGGTAGGAACATTTGTTCCTGTGGGTTTTTCTCAAAGCAGTGAGGAGAACATGAAAGGTAGTTTAGGAAAGCTAAAATACCAACTTACATAAATGAAAAGCAGCTCCATAAATGCAGTGCTGACATAGCATAGGTGAGATCTTCTTGCCTGGTTGCTCCAAATGCCCCATTGTGACAGCTGGAGTGGTTGAGTAGGGTATCACATTGCTGCTCCCCTCCACAAGTTTCCATGTTTCAACTCCTATACGAGTGTCTTCTGGCCAAAAACTTCTCTCAGGCATCACTTTACAAAGCATGTTTTGACACTCCCTTCTTGCATATGTGCTTAGAGGGAATCTCTGCAGGTGTCACTGTAAAGACAACTCTTCTGTGATGTGTGGTTGTAAGGTTCCAAGGCAAAGAAGTCAGTGAGAATTACTTACCCTTCTCTAACACCCCCCCCCCCCCCCCCCCCCCCCCCTCCCCCCCCCAACTACCTCTTCCTCATTAAAACTGCATGAATTTTACAAAAATGTATATCAACATAGGGTTTATCTCAAGGGAGGTGATTAGATTTAAAATGAAACATTAAGTTTAGAATGTTCCAGGGCAAGTATATAATATTGTTTAAAATGTTTAGGGTAAACCAAAATTATATCTTAACATTTTCAAGGAGGTGCTCGCTGCAATGTTAGGTACATCCCTTTTATCTGAAACTTTGTGCTTTGAGCAGTTTTTCTTAGTTGCATGTTCCCACTAGGAATGTGAAAACATTAAGCTTGTCAGCAAGACTGATGTATTCACTGGATCTTGTCGTCAGTATCTGAAGACACATACGGACATGGAATCCTCTTCACTGTATGAAAGGAGAAAAACTTTGAATGGGTTCAGAAGCAAAGTTCAAAATCCAGTGTCATATTCAGAGAAACAAAAATACACCCTCTTGCCCAGCCAAAAGTAGAGGTCCCTTTTGCTTTTGTTTTTTGTTTTTTGCTTTTTTTTTTAAGCACAGCAGTATATGCACTTGTGCTTGGAGATGGCCCTTCATTTTGACTGTTGGTAGAGAAGTAACCCCTACTCTTTGACAGGTTTTTTTCAGGAAAAGCTTGATATGGAAGGGCTGTGTCAATATTGAGAAGTGTGGTTTTTCAGCTTTGTTTGGTTTAATCCATACACATTGTTTGGTTTCTTTTGTGATTTTGACGCTGATAAATCTGAAAACCAGGTTTGCTGAGAGACATCATTAAACAGATGTCCTATTGAACTTAGCAAAGGTGAGGAGGAAGGGATTTGGTTGGGATGTAGCAATTGGCAAGTATGCTAAGATGTGGTAAGACCAAGTTGATGCAGTCACCAGGGTGCAGTCAGATTTGATTGTCCTGTGCTTAGTTACTCTTCCTGTGGTTACTGGCAGATGAGACATCCAGCTATGTAGCAGGCATTGGCGTGTTCGAGCTAGGTCATACAATACCTGATTTTACTAGTTTAATAATCTGGAGAGGTTTTGCAGCATAACAAACACTGTTTGTGTACTGTTTCAGATTAAGAAGATCTGTCTCAAAGTAGAGGGGTTAATAATGTAATTACTCTCTAACAATCAGTTGTGGTGTAAACTAGGCAGCTTTTATAAATTTTTCTTTAGGATTGTTGTTTATTTAATTTTTGAAAGCTATTAGGCAAATAAGTTTGTTTATTTTTTAAAAAATTGAAGATAAGATCAAGCTATTTTTTTCCCTCTGTGCATAGGATGTAACTATTACAGTGGTGCAAACTGCAATGAAAGCATCATTTGCTTTATGCTGATGCAATAGCATGGGAGTTCTGCCTCATGCTGTATGAGTCCCTTACCCTTTCAAGCCCAATCAGGCAGACTTCTTGAGCAACCAAGTCCCATAAGAGAGAGCTCCTGTCCCTCATGACATGGTGTCTGTCTTTGTTATAGTGGCCGTGCAGTGGAGGACAGAGCCCTGGTAGAGGGACAGGGGTGGAAGAGGTGGAAACATGAGGGCAGGGATATAGCCTGGAGGTGGTGGCTCGCCTCCTCTGGAACAGTTGAGACATTTGTTTGAGGAGTGCTTTGAAGTCCTCTGGTGAAAAGCCTGCCTCATCACCCCTGTCTTTGCTTTCAGGTGAGTAGATTTTTCTACCTGTACTTTACCAGAAGTATAATCCTAGCTACCTGGGCTCTACAAGACCAAAATGTTTCTGTGGCAAGCAAAAGTCATATGTGGAGACCCATGTTTCATTTCTCAGTTCTGAGTCTCTGTTCATTCAGAAGAATAGGTTTGATGGACTGTTTTTGTTCCACTCATTAAATTTTGAAGGAAAAGATTCAAATTGTGCTACTCAAGACCATGTAAAGTACTTAAGTCATCTTGGCCAGCAGGGAAGGCCTGAGGGAGTTGGGAGATGGAAGGGGAAAAAAACCCCAAACCTAACCTGTCTAGTTAAAAATACTGGTGTAGTGAAGTTAAGGAACCTTTAACATGCCAAAACTCCAACAGCACTTTCTTTTCAGCTGTTGATTGACGTGGGCATTGCTCCTGTTGCCTTATCTGACTGTGAGGAAATACCTGAGTATCTCCTGATTGCTAATGCTGTGATGTATGTTTTCTCCCTTTGCTGCCGCTGGAAGGCATGTCACTGCCTGTACTTTCCTCCTTTCATGAGTGGAGAGGAGTGAGCATCAGGCTTCATCTCTGTCCTGCTGCCTGGCTTCAGTTAAAGGCTTACTGTTTTTTAATTTTATTGATTTTTAGATTTTATTAAGTTTTTGTCTCTTGGTGGATGGAAGCACATTTCTAGATATTGAATGCTAGTGTCTTAGTCTTTAGTTGGAAGTGTAGGCAGCCCTGTCAACTTTGGGTTTGTGAAAATTGGGGTTTGTTCTTCAGCACTTGAAACTTGTGCTGTTTGAATTTTGAGTTGTGTGAAGTTGTATGAAATTTTAGTTGTGAAGTGAAACTCCATTTGTTTGTATAAATTAGGAGGAAACCAGTTAACAGCTTTGTGTTTCTTACTGTTCTGGTTTTGCCTACTGGGAAACTTTAAGGGAATATATGGAGCTGTCAAGGATGTAAAAGCAAGAGTCATGTTCTTGAAGAGGAGAGACTTGGATAGCTGATGAAATCACAGCACTTGGGTGCTGCAGAGAAGTAAATTGAAGTCATTATGACATTATGGCAGAGAGCGTCTGATCTGCCAAACTGTCAGTGTTTGATGGACGTGGTATCTACTGACACGATGTTGCATGAGCGCCAGCCAGTTTCTCTTTCTGTCAGCACAGTGTTGACACTGCCAAGTGCCTGTTATTCCCTCCAACTATTGCACGTGTAAGAAAAGCTGCTGATCAATATTATAAATGGGCAGTTTGTTTGGTGATTATCAAACGCGTATTGATCTGTCTTTCATTTATGGGTGTGTTACATTAAGAAATCCGTGATTGAGACAGTCGAAGTATTGGTAACAGATAATTTCTCCAAATTACAACATAAACATTTGCAACATGCAATAATTTGCAAGATATAAATAGTTTCCTGACAGCTTTCCAGCATAAGTTTAATTTGAGTCACTAACACCCTAAAATTTAGGAGGAAAAAAATCAATGGAAATATCAGGAAGTGACTTTTTTTTCCCCTAAATATGTTTGATGTGCTTTTATTTCTTTGTTTATTTAACATAGCACAAAGTGAGCATCCCAAGGAAGTTATTTTACCAGCCTGCTATGACTAAATGCCTCCACAATGAGTTTGGAAGCAAGTTCTGAAAGTGGAGATGCAGCAGAAACAAAGGCCAAAGTTGAAGAGCAAATGCTGATGTTACTCAAGATAGCAGATGAGAAATGACTCAGTAATATAGTTACAAGCATTCGTACAAGGGGAAGAAAACCCACCCAGATTCCCACTTAGCAATATTGATTCTGCACTTGAAAAATGAACTGCAGTTTATTGCATCCAAGTTGTGGAGAATGCTATCTGCAAGTCCAGGGAGAAGTATGATGGGAAGGTTTTTGGTATGTGCTTAGGCAACAAAGTAATACAGGAAGGATTAAAGGACTTCTCAGATGAAGTCATCCTCTATTTAATGATTGTTGAGAAAGCACTGCCATTTTGTAGTGTTGGCTGAATATATTTTGCAGGGTTAAGGATATTTCTGCCACTGTATGAGTGAGTGTTCAAAGAAAGATCAAAGCTCCAGTCTTTTATTGGCATCCTCATAGAAAGGGTGTGTGCGTTGTATTTCAATGTGTCGTAATTTCTAGGAGTTTGTTTTCTGGCGGGTTTGGGGTTTTTGTTTTGGTTTTTTTCTGTGTGGTAGTTTATAATCTCTAGAACAAGGCATAAATTTGTTATTCAGATAAAAACTGTAAAATCTGGATGACCTAATTGTAGAGTTCTTTATTTGCACTCCTGTGTCCTGGTATTAAGTATTCCCTTACTCAGAAGAGCTGAGTACTTGGAAATCTCATTGCAGTCAATGGGAAATGTAGTAATAAGCGCTTTGAAAAGCAACCTTTCCTTGTTAATCACTTAAACTTGACGGTTTGTAGAGATACGCAAGATGTGAAAAGTGTTTGCCTAAATTAATAACCTAGTTAATATCTCCAGAGCCAATTAACTGTTCCAAAAGTATTTGCACATCATTTGGGAAATTTCAGGTGTAATTTTAAATACTAATTCTAAATATTTTGAGTATTTTTGCTCAGAGAGGATAAATAGAATTTGATAAAGTGTTTTAAGTACTGCCTTTTTGGAATAAGTTTTCAAGTTTCACATGGAAATATCTGATTTCATTTTTTGTTAAATCTACTTTGCCATGATTCTACTTACACTTAATATATATGAGTAGTTTTGGAATTAAGAGTAGCCCCACTGGACTTTAGCAAATTATTTATGTGTGTGAAGTGACTCTGTTGCATTTGCAGAATTGGGTCTTTTGTAGAGTTTCAGTTAATGACTTGAATTGCTTTTTATTCTATTCTTAATAATTTTGTTTTAAAGATGTCAGAAAAGTCTGTATTTACAGCACAGCCCACTCTCCCCATTTGGTTTCAGAAAGGAAAATCATTTTAGATCAGCTTCTGTTCCTGTAGAAGGAAAAAAGTATTGTGAAAATAGAAAGGATTTTGGCATTAATGCATGTTTCATCAGTGATACAATGGGTTCATTCATAAACCTTCAGTAAGATGTATTATAATTTTTTCCCTTTCATTGTAAAACATAGGTGCAAGTTTTGCTGGCGAATTAACAACACAAAAGCCTTAATTTAGAGTTATTAATTACAAAATGATGGCTTTACTGTTTGGAGCAGTTTAATGGTTTTATGTGGAATCAGGAGGCGGATGAGGCTTTCTCTAATGCAGGCCACTTCAGGACACGGTAAATAATGTGCATTGAATAATTTTGTTCAAGCAGTATACAACAAAACATGGAAGTTCTAAGACTACGTATTTTAGAAAAGTATATTCATGAATGAGCAGTTTTAAATACATCCTGAAATATAGTTCCATACAGTATGGACATGAAGTTCAGAACATCCTAGATTTCCTCAAACAATATAAAATACTCCTTGTTATTAAAATTTAAGCAGGATTCACTGTGTGTCCTTTTAAATAGTTGTTCTGGGTAATGCCTCGAAGTTGAATGGTTTCAAACAACTTCTGATGTGCTTTACAGACAAAATAGGACATTTTCAAAGTAGCAGCTAAAGCATACTGAACTCCTATGCACTGAAAGGAGGACCAAAGTACTTCCCTCAAAAACTGACTTTCCTCCCTCTCTTTCCTCACTTCCTTCTATGTGCAAGAGACTGTTTTCCCTTTCCAGATATGCATTTTTGAGTACTTACTGCTAAATTCTCTGATTAACCCTTATACAAAAAAGCAGATGAGAAGACTTGCAAAAACATAGCTGAAGTTTTCAAAGGAAATTCTGTAATACCATATGATATGAAAGTGGCAGTTTATGCGTTTCTCATTGCCTGGATTGTGTCTGTGCATATGCAAGTACAGTCAGGTCTCCTATACCACTGTACTGTGGTCTTGTTTGTCTCCTATGAAGCCTGCCTTTCGCATTGATTGACAGCTCATTAATATGCAAATTTGCCCTGCACCCTCACACCACCCCCCAGTGCTCTGGCCCTGTTTTGGCACTGCCCTGCTATGTATTGGTGTTTGTGTCGGTGTTTCCCAGCTCCCACGGCCACCCTGTGCTGGGAAAGAAAGCTTTTCCGCTTGGCTGGGAATACTGGTGTGGGGGAGCCACCCATGCCACTGTCCCGGTGTCTCTCTGAGTGGGTAGACATGGTCTCTCCATACTCAGGGTAGATGAGTATGTCTCATAAAGTCATTCGAGAAAGTCTTGGACACCACGTCTAACCTGAGAGTGTGTAAATCATTCATAACTGCACGAAGCCTCCTCTGGGGCAGGCACCTTGTTGTGCCAGGAGTGGAGATGCCGCCGCACCTGCCTGGAGCGGAGCCGCTGCAACAGCAGCTGTGCTAGGAACGGGGGAGCCACCGCTGTGCCACCGCGGTGGCTGTGTGGGTTAATTTGCATATTCATGACTGCCTAATAGACTGTTCACGCATGTCAGGTCACAGATGCGCCGTAGCAAAAAGGGGCCTTCTTAATCGCTGAAAAATTATGCTGCTGGGATATGAAGCCGCAATATGGGGGCGTGAAGTGGAAGAGGGCTGACTGTATATAAAATGCACCATATGGTAAAAGTGACTTAACATCTTTTTCGAATTAAATGTAGTCATTGAGGAGAGATTTCTTTAGAGTCTGGTTATTTTACCAATATTCTACACAGAACTTACATTCAAACCCAGTATTTCCTCTTAACAGTCTGTGGAGTTGGAGTGATGCTTGAATGAAATGTCTTTATGTAATTGAGTACAAGAATGAGCCGACCTCTCAAAGACATTTGACCTGTGGAACTCACTATAGCAAGATAATATCAGAGTAAAACATTACAACTGAGGCTAACTAGCAAGGTTATGACATATGACTTGTGGCATGAGGGCTACTCAAAGCATGAGGTCAAGAAGGCACCTTTTTAAAGAAGGATGCTGTTGTCTAGTTTTGAATTATTGTGTGCCTTCTGAGTTTCAGATACTGGTCTCATCTCTTGCTGCTTTTCTTAGATGAAGGATAGCTCTGGTCTTAGAAAAAGTTGTGGTTTTTTTCCTGAATCACTGCTATAGTGGCTCAGATTTTAAGGAAATGCCCTCATGATTGTGTATGCGCTGCTATTTCAATACCAAATATGAACAGTGTCTGTCACAAAAGGGAATTTATTCCAATAAAACTAATTAAAAAAACCCCAAACCAAACAACAGGGCAGCAGTTGTGCTCAAAATCAGCCATAGTAAAGCCACTGAGTGTTTGCAATGTCACTGGAATGACATTGAATTGCATGCCAGTGAATGGTGACCTGGCAACATTTGCACTTGCTTATCCTCAGAGTTTCTGTACAAGACTCCAGTTCGTATTAGAAATCAACACAGTAGTATTAAGAAAGCTACACCCTGCTCTCGTCTGCAATTTACATATCATATGCCTCCTTGAAGAACAGCTTTATTAAACCAGCCACTCAGACCAAATTTGAGGCTTTTTAAATTTTTTTTTCTTCCCCTCAATGATGAAACAAGCAGACAGACTTACTGCATTTTGCTTCTCCATTCATGGAAAAGGTAAATTCAGAACTATCAAGCCAGTTTCCTGTTTAAATTGCTGGATTTTTTTGTTGCCCAAAACTGGAATTCAGATGAAGCAAGAAGCGACTATTTCTCTGTGACCTTGACACATGTTTGCTTTTCTTGGCCAGCTGGAAAAATGTTAGAAAAAACTTCCTGACGAGACATTAAGTGTATAATTAAAACCTTGCATGTAGTTTTTCAGTTGTTGGTTGTGTTTCTTTAGAGAAGCGATTTATTATTATAAGTAAATTATAAGTAAAAAGAATTCCGACACTAGCAGCAAGTCTACCTGTGAGTGCTAGAGTTGATGGGTGAGGAACTGCGATTTTGCATGCATTTGGTGATCGATCATTGTGGAAACTGTCCCTGGGAAGATTTAATTGCGCAGAATGAGTGAGACCAACTTTTGACTTCAGCCTTCATTCTCTATGGTATCACAGTGTTGATAAGGTTGGAAAAGACCTTGAAGATCATCTAGTCCAACCTGTAATCCAACTAAAACCTAAGAGCTATAACATTTATATCATGGCCCTCAACACCTCATCCAGTCTACCCTTAAAACACCTCCAGAGATGGCTAATGGCAGGTACTTTAAATGAGGAGTGGCTCCAGAGCTTGGTAACTGCATTTCTTCCTTTACAGCTTTCACCAGTGGAGAACAAGAACAATAATGTGGAGATAATTTACTTATAAAATGCATAGATATCATTTCACTTATTTCCTCAATAGGCCAGAGACATGGAAAGTGAACCAGTGAAGCAATAAGCATTTCTAAGAAAGAAACGTTTGCAAATGAAATAGCTTTTAAATTCGATATTTCTGTGCTGTCCTAAAGATACCATGTGTTTTTATGCCTTGAAGTTTAGTATGATTGTCAAATGGTTATCAGAGCAGTTTAAATGTTTTTGGGTTGCAGGTCCCTCATAAGGAAACGTAAAGTGATTGGAAGTGTTAGTTCACTGTGCTTCGTGTTTTTTGATATATACGGAAACATAGTTCACTTCAGCTTTGTGAAAAATACCAATCTAATAACCCCAGTACAAAATGTGACCCTCTTCTCCAAGTCCCACGCTGTGCAGTTTAAACTAAGCTGGATATGAGTTACATTTTTTTGCAATACAAGCATGAGCTCTGTTTTGGCATAGCTCACCCCCATAATTAGCTGCTACCGCACAGGCGTGGCGGCCAAGGGTGCAAGCTATTGCATGGATCTGCATGTGTTGTTTTGGTTTGCAAGGTTAGTGTAGATGACAAACACCATTAATGTAGGGTAATTAAAGTGCTCATCTATAACTTTCTGACATCTCTGCAGTTTGTTTTATTTTAGGGTGCAGGAAGCATTATGAACTCTGAAAAAGCTGTAAAGAGAGTTTAATAAAAGTTACTGAAAGCATTTTGAGATTTAAATGTGAATGCCTGTAATGTTACTGCTTATTCTTTTGTTTAGATATTTACATATATTTCATGAATTCTGAACTACTTTTTTTTCAAGGGCTTACATAGAATCTGCTTTAGGAGAAATTCTTTAAAATTAGTGTTGGGATGAATGTTGATAACAGCTGAGTCCAATCCTTTTTAATGATGTAAAGTTGTTATTCAGTTAAGTTAGCCCTTGATGCACTGGTACACATCTGGTCATTACTTCCTTTTGGCAGGATTTCCCTAACAGTTTGCCTTCATTAACAGCTACCAAGTGACTCTTAGAGAAGAATTAAAATTTCATTTGATGGTATTTGTAATACGATGGCTGTATTGTTGCTGGAAAGTGAAATCAAATGCTTGTTAGCCACAAAATCTCTACAGATGAGCTTGGCTGTTTCTAGCAGAGAAGCTATTGGCTTTACAGTGAAAGCTGTGAAGTCTGGTGTGTGTGCAAATACACTGATAATGTCCACTCTTCATAGTAGCTTGCAATTCACTCAAAAAATCTGCATACCGGATGCCCTTTAAATCTTACTGACATCTTTTTATATGTCATTGCCTAGGTTAAAAAAACGCCTCAAATCTGGTCATTAGTCAAGTTCTTTAACTTGATTTTAATTTCTTCCATTTGACTGTGAGATGATTGGTGTAAGTTGGTCACTCGAGTTCACTCAATGGAGGCACAAGGAGCATGTCTCTGAAGCCTCTTGTAGGCAGCCATGGCAGTCTGGTAAGGAAGGTGTCTGTGTTCCTGGCAGCCTGTGAGGTAGGAGGTTGTGACACAGAAACAGAGCAGGTAGCAGAGTGGGAGGGGTGTATGTTTTTAAAGCTTTTTTTTTGTTTGTTTATGTTCTGAGGAATCAGCGCTATTTGCCTTCCCAGCTTGGAAGTTGTGTTGTCAGCTTTTTTGGAGACTGTTGACCTCTCACATATGTTCATAAAAAGGCATGGAAGGGAGTCATCTTTACCATGGCAAGGCATGTTCTTACCACTCTGCTGGAGATGGTGGCTGTGCACTGTAGTGCCAGCTGTTTTGCAACTTGCCAGGAAAGATAAGACTTGCTCTGAAATTCTGCGGTCACATAAAAGCAACTCTCCATTCTTCATCTGGAGGTGACTGGGCTGTAAGATCTGAATGCAAGGTGGTCTTCACCTTTTTCTTTTACAGTAGAAGATGGCTTCAGATTTGTTTTTACTAGTTGTGGGAACATAAGAGGGTCTTCAGTGGATCAGACTGAAAGTTCATATTATCCATTCTGTATCTTACCTCTGACAGTACTTGGTGACAGCTGCTTGGAGGAGCATGAGAAGTGGGGCAAACTTTTGGGCCTTCTCCCAGTTTGAGCAGTTTGCACCGCAGTGACTAAGCTTGGGCTTGTGTTTGTGTCTTTTTGGTTTGTATCCCTACATAGGCTTTTCTTACAGGAGTTTGGTCATTTGCAAATGCTGAGCCTCATTTGAATTATAGTCGGACGTCTCGCACTTCACGCCCCCATATTGCGGCTTCAGATCTTAGCGGCATGATTTTTTAGAGATGTAGATCTGTTTCGCAACTGCGTGCGTGTGACCTGCGGCGGCAGCACAGGTGGCGGCAATGGCGGCCACGGTGGCAGCGAGGGCGGCATAGGCAGTGGCGTGGCCGCCATTCAATGCGGAAGTAGGGCTACGCGGATCATGCGTAGCGGGTCCGCATTATAGGAGACCCGACTGTAGTTAGTAGTGGTGAGGTGCTAGGTGAATTTGGAGCTTTCTTGAAATTTTGGGTGCCTTTGTTTCCAGCTCATCTGTTCCTTGTAGGCTCAGACAGGCCTTAAAAAGAATTCCGATGCAAAAGGAAGTATGTAATTCCTAATGTGTAAGGAAGATGAATGTCAGCCTTAACCCCTTAAGAACAAAAACTGAAGGGCTGTTACACGTATAGGTAGTGACTACTGAAGTCGGCACAGTAAGTCAGGAGGGACACCTGTCTGATTTGGGTTAGAATGTGACTCACAGTTTGTAATTAAAAGCTTGAGTGTTTCTAAACCTGTTGTAAGCTGGCAGTCCTTCTACAAGCCCTGAGATGAAAGAAGCTTGTTGATGGGCTACGTATATCAAACTAACATAATTGGGTTCCCAAAGAGCGGTTGTCTCAGGCAAGAGGTGACCAGTGATTGGGCCAGACATCTTTTCAGAGGCTGGACTAGCCTCTGTTGGTCCCGTCATCTAGAAGGCAGCATGAAGAAATATCTAGGTACCAGTATGAGACCACCCTTTGTACCTTTGCTTTGTTGTCTGAAGCATATGGAGAAGGAACGTTGACTTAAGTTTCAAGTTGATAACATGCTCGTAAATAAATGGTGAAACACATGGTAATCTGGACCTTATTTTCACCATTGTTACTGTGTCTCAGAGGGTTGCTCTGTTGGCTTCTCTTTTATGAGATACCTAATAGTTTGTGTTGAAACAACCCAATCTCTTCCTCTTACTAGTTCTGGTGGTAGCAGATGCGGCAGCTTCTTTTAACTGTACCGAAGACAGACACAGTTTTGCAAATGACAGACCTAGTGAGACACAGTGGGTTTTGTCTGCTCCCTCAGAGCCGTCTTGTCTTACAGTGGTGTTGTCACCGTCAAGTCTACTTATACATATTTTTTTCAAATAAAATAAAATAGTTTGCTTTATTTTGCCTGATTTTTTTGATGACCTGTAAATCCTATGGAGTAAGTGGAGACTACACATGCTCTGTACATCCATCCACCCAAGGCATTTGTGGAGGGGCTGTCCTATTCCCCTGTATTGCATGCTTATAGGTAAGCCCTTGTAGCCATCTGAGGGACATTTTTATAAGTCAAATAACAGGGCAAAGGGATGCCACACCTATTTACCTCAGTAATGGTGTTCCCACTTTTTTAGTTTTATCAGTGAAGTTAGGGATCGTTTTCCCAAAGCCCCTTTTTCTGCAGTCCAGTGGTTCCAAAACAGAAGAGTGTCTCAAAACAGAAAGTTTCTTGACTTTGTCATTGTTGGAAGAAACTTGAGATATTGCTGTAAAAGATCAAAAGACAAATAAGTGAATCCATAGCTAAGTTATGTTCAAAAACTACCCCTGAGTTTATGGATGTGTCATGGTATTTGAGGGCCTGACCCATGAAGTTTAGTGCTCTGAGTTGCCAGTACGATGATGATAATTTTTATTGTGCTTTCTGTGCAAGTTTTATTCATACCTGGGTTTGGATATTGCATTTAATTACCGCCTTGGGTTTACATGTTAGTTGAATTAACCATATGTGGAAAATGTAGGAGATATTTGAAAGCCTGTCAGTAGTGTGACAGAATGAGGAACAATGTATTTAGTTATAAAGCTGTATTTTCAGAGTTGTGATGTTGAAATAAGTTGTCCTACTTGATTACAAGACTGATACAAGGATCTAATGAAAAAAGTCCTTATGTTTACTTGATTATAGATAAGGTGGTGTACTTTTGACCCCATACACAGTAGCAATAATGCTATGTCTGTTTGTCTTTCAAGACTGTGTTTTTTACTGTTAGTGGAGTTGTAAGGCTGGGAATAGTTTATATATATGGCAAGCTTTTTCTTGTGAGAAAATGTTCAAATTATATATAAACAATGGCTTTGATAAACATACCCATTACCTAAGGAAGTAAATATGGATGTGCTTATCTAAACCTTAAAAAAAAAAATAATCCAAAATCCTCTAAAGTATTAGCAAACATTGTAGCTGTTGTAAACCTGCCAAAATTAGATTACACCTGCCTAAAAATGTGGTTTTAGTCAGGCATTTTCCATCACTTTTTCTTAGTATTATTATTGAAATATAAACCTGCTCAGCATAGATTGCTTCTTTTTATCTGTGTGCTCTTTGTTTAATGCTGCAAGTGGAGTAGCCATGGAATACTAAATATAATATATAGTTATAAATGGTTTGTTTTGATAGTAAGAAATGTCAAGTTACTGTAGTTGGAGCAGTTGTTTATATACAGAACAAGTATAATACTGTGGTGTTATGATTATTTAGCACCATCTGCAGTGTTAAAGTGTATTAAATAGAAGGTAGGTAAGTAATAAATGGGTGAGATGCAGAGAAGTGAAAGCAATGATAAAGATGCGTAACGAAAACCAGGAGAATGGTCTTTATGTACATGGCCAAGACAAATAGCATTTATGTGTTAGGAATAGCATCACAAAACATCCCATAATGAACCAGCCACGCTGTAATCCATGCTTATTTGTTGTGTAACAGGTTTAAGGATTTAGCAGTGTGGCTCAAATTCTGCTTTCGGAGTTAAAGAGTCACAGTTACGTTGTGCTTCTCTGGTGGAAAATGTACTCACTTCGGCATTGCCCTGGGGGATGAAGGACTATATTTACAGAATGGTAAAATGTGTGATACAAAGCAGCATGCATGTGCTGGAGGAAAGTGAGTTTGGAAAGCTTTCAAATCATGCTTACAGTCCCAGGTGTAGAAAGAGACTAACCCCTGTCAGAGGAGTACCTCACTGAAGTAACTCTCCCCACTAAGGGTCTTACACTTTAATTTGATGTTCTTCTTAGCATACTTTTTTTCCAGTTGCTTGTGAAGAAATGGAGAGAAGTATGGCAGTTGAATTTTATTTGTCATTATGCTTCCTGCTTATTATTAATGTCCTGTGAATGCATAACATTGGCTGGAAATCTGTGTTTCAGATAGGCAGGGAGGCTAGAGGTTAGTGACGTGATTTATGCGTTGTTATCTTCTTTACTATCTGATGATCCTTTTGGTTAACTAAGAGATAAACTCTGGGTAGGCAGAAGGGGGAATTAGTTTACCTTTGGGGCTCATGGGAAAGAAGTTGTTTCTCAACTTCTGGCTGTACCACTGATGAAAAGAGAGACTTTGACTCTTTGAGAAGGTAAATCTTGACTTTATAATGATAATTTGCTCTTAGAAATTATTTGAAGTTGAAACATTTGGCACTATAAAAAAGTACGTTAAAGAGCACATACAAAAGATGTCAAGTCCCTGCCTTGAGGAATATACATACCACTTAGAACATAGCAATATGTAGTACACATATTATGCATTAGGGGGAAAAACCCCAACAAAACTGAGTGATGGATTTAATTTTGGAAAATAGTTTTGAGTCGCTTGTGGAAAGTATGCTTTTAAGAATGAATGAAAAATATAATGAAAAAACAGTTCTTAATGCAGTGTCAAAGGACAAGTTTGAAAAAGGGAAACCAATGTAAAAAATGTATTAGGGAGGGTGTATCACTGCTCACACAGAAGAGGTGGGTAGAGGATGGAACTGTGTAGATCCTTGAAGAAGAAAACCAGTGCTTCAACCTAACTCAGGAGGCATTTGACATGGGGGTTGGCATCCCTTGATTTTTGGGAGAGCAGCAGTTACTGAATCGATAGAGAAGAACAAGTTCCAGGTCTGGCGGCTGGAAATGCCTGTATTGTAACTGAGGATATTAAAGCCTGAAGAGTGTGCAGGGGTAAGGAGGAAGCTCTTGAGCCTGTGCTGAAATGTCCTGGCAGAGAAGGAGCCAGTGAGCAGGGACTGAAACTGTGCTAATGAGGGAGGGCCCAAATGGAAGAATTAGTCATGAAGGGCCCAGACGGGTTTGGGAGAGAGAAGGAGATGAAGGTGCTTCTGGAAGAAGCAGAAGTGTTGGGGAGAACTGAGAGAGCAGGGCTGAAGAGCAGGCAGACAGAAAAGGAAGAGTGGGGAAAAGAAGTGGCCTTTAAACCATGTCTGTGGGATGTCAGTGGCTGGGGAAGGGATTGTGCGCCTGGCAGCTGGCTGCAGGTGATCGAGAAGGGATCTGACAGGCAGGTGCTGTGTGTGGATAGCTGGGACTTGGAGGCACGGTGATGATGGAGGTGGGGTGGAGCCAGGTAGGAGAGTCGCAGTAAGGACGTCAGTGCCACAGAAGGGCTGTAGGTGCAAGTGGGATGGACAGGGATGTGGGCTTTGGTGGAAATGAAGTGACACGCTTATAGTGATGATGGCATGTTGAGTTCTCTATTGAGAAGAGTGTATGAGAGGGGAGGATGTTGGTGTGTACATGTGACATGTAGCCCTATTTCTGTGAAAGGAGTGATAAAGTCTAACTGTAGTATTTTGTGATCCAAAAAAATCTGCCTTCTTGGTTTATGTAAATTCATGTTTTTCTTACCAGTTATTAGACTTGTCTTGCAATTTGTAGCTGCAGTGTATGGAAAAAAGAAATAAACCAGCAGCAGACCTTTCGCCCTTCCAAGCTTTCTTGCTTATTATCCTGTGAGTGATGATTTCAGAGGATTGGTTTTGTTTTGTTTTGAAGTAGTTGCTCAGCATTTGGGTGCTGAGGCTGTTACAAGTGTATCTAAATACGGGTGAGTTTTGTTCCTTTGCTTTTTTTCTGCTCTTAACTCTACCTTGCTGTTCCCAAGGCCAACAGTGAGCTCACGAATAGTTTTGGTGATGGATGTCCATCCCAGCCGTTCTTTTTCACAGAGGATGTAACACAGAATGATTTTCTTCGATTGGGTAAATTTCTATCTGTGGAATTCTGTGAAATGACTTGTACACTGTAGGTGAGGGACTGATCCAAAGGGTCCAAGTCTTTGATGAAATAGCAAAGAGAGGGGAAGTATATATACAGAGCAGTTCAGAACAGTGTTATTGGGGTTTATCTTGTGATTCCACAATGTTCTGACCTGCCAAATCCTGAAGCATGCCTTGCATTGTGCTGTAAGGAGAGCAAAGTTAAGGGAGTTAGTAAAATGTGCCTTGAAATTTTACTTGTAAGGATCAGATGGGATGTTTCTCTTTTGGGGTGATACATTACAGCGATGTTCCGCAGAGATAGTTTAGCACTTTATACCAAAATAAGCCAGACCAACTGATAGCTGAAAGATTTGATTTTGTGTTTAGTTTCTTTTCTCTTGATGGGAAGCTTTGAAATCCAGAAAAAGTCATGTTGTGCTTTGTATTCATTTGATATACAAGACTATTGCTTTCTTCCCTTTGTGTTTAAAAAAGTAAATAAACAAAAAGAAGAGAGAAGTAGTGCCGTGTGGAAGTCAACTCATTCTTTATGATAAAGTCACTTTTATTGTACTGGCTATGCCTGTTTGCTTTTCTGTGCTGACAGTGATGGACCAGTACAAGATGGAGAATATTTCCAAGTTGGATTTATCAGATATGTACTGGAAATAGCTTTTAATGATGATAACTGAAGAGAACTCTAAAATTAATTGTTGGTTAATGAAGCAACAGCTGACATCTTCTCATCTTTAAAACTGCTAGTGAACTTAGGAAATTGTGATCCTTCTTTTAAACTACTAGCAGTCAGCTGTCTTATTCCTAAGTGTAAGATAAGCTCATCATCACAAATTACATTTGTGGATTAATTGATCTTCAGGGGTACTGTGTACCTACCTTAGCTTAAAGAAGGTGAAATGAAGGCACTTCTGAGACACTGGCTATCCACAGACCTTGAACAGTGTCCTGTGCCAGACTGGGACTAGTATCACAGAGCCAAAGCTGTGTGCAGTTTAAGCAGTGCAGTAGGTTCCTGAGTCTCAGCTGGTGTAGAGCAAGATTCAGTTTGGCTGGTTTGGGATGTCTGGAGCGCTTTGGCCTGAGCATAGTCTGCATGCTTGACATTCATAAATGTTGTAAAGAATGGAAAAACTGATTGAAAAGTCTTAATGAATTACCTGCTTAAGTTCTTAAAAGTTTAGGAAAGCTTCCTAAAATAGAGCTCATCCATGCTGTTTTGTGCTTTACAAGAGCTTGCAATGAAATACTTCTATTTTATGTGTATATACACACACCAGAAAAAAAAGAGTAACCCAACATCTGCAAATGAGGTTTTGGTGATGTGTATTTTGTGAGGTTTGTGTTGCTTCTAAGTGTTCAGCAATGCTATCTCAGAAGGTAACGTTTAACAGAATGCTTTTATGGCTTCTTGCATATGGTTCACCCTCTTTGTATTTTTAAGGCACAGTTTCCTTCCCTTTCTCCTCTGCCCTTTCTCACTCTCTCCCACTACTCCCCTCCCATTTTTTTTAATGTAATCTTTTTGCTCTTGTTTCACAGCTGTGAAATTCCTTTGTCATACTATGGAGGGGAAGAAACTCAGCAAACAACTTGCTGGTGTTACTTTGGAAATAATTTTTTGTTACAGTAAGACATTAATAGTTAATCAGAGCACAGTGCTGTAATTCTGAATCTGTTAACAGGTTAGTACTTGGACATTTATAAGGTAATGATTTTAGTGTAGCAGCTTGAGCAATAGGATATATTAGGTATAAGCAAAATTAATTTATTACCTTAAATTTCTTAATTCTCCACACAGCTTATTTTGCAATGTGCCATAGAGGTAATGTTTACCCTCCATTCACCTGGTGAACACATAGCTGTTTCTAGTAAACTTTGTTGGTATTAAACATACAACTTTTTCATTGGAGGTTGTTTACAGTGCTCTACGAATCCACTAAAGCACTCAAGTTTGTTCCTTACTGGTGTGTTACTTGTGACAGGGCGGAATTTGGGTACTTAGGACAGGGTTGCTGTGTAACCTTTGCTGAGGTAGGAAATGAACAATTCAAAATGTTTACTTTTAATTATGCTTATGTTTTTCTTGCGTTCAGGCCTCAGTTTATAGAGCGCAAAGGTATTCCCATTTTAGCTGGTGGTATGACTTCTGGATTGATACAAATTGATTTCATGGCACTGTGTGCACTTATGGCAGCTGAGGATGTGGTTTCTGTGTAGGTTGTATTGACGGGGCAAATGAAAGAGGCAGCATGAAGGGGGGTGTGTGTGTGTGTCTCTGTGTGCAATGTACTGCACTCTTGCATTTTCTGACGGCTGATGATCCAGTTCCTGTTCTTCTGTAGATAATGTAAAAATAACAAAAGATCTAAGTGTTTCCTTCTCATGAAAGTGCAAATAGAAATAGATACTATTTTTTTTTACCATATTAAGATACAAGCTGAGCCTCTACAGAGTGTATTGGCAGGAAAATACCCTGCCCATGCACTTTGAAATCAGCATCCATGCTGAACATGTAAAATGGCCATGTTACCACTCCATGTAAATTGTTCTGCAGTGGAAACCCTAACAAGATCATTATATATAAAAGCACTATTGGATGCTGGGAAATGAAGATGCATATATATATCTATATATATGCATCTCCATAGGCATGCATGAGTACACAGCAGAGTATTGAAGTGACTTTGCTTGTAACCGACTTATTTTTTTGTTTGAGTCTATCAGAACCGTAAACGTTTCTTCAACTTGTAATTCTTAGTCTTGGGGAATAGTAAGCCACTAAAGTAACTCCCTTGGTGGGTGTGGCCAAATAAGAAAACATTACTGTTACATGAAGGAAAATATAGAGGCTTTTGTTTTGTTTTTTGTTTTGGAACCTAGGATGAAGCTTATTTGCAGAATTAATGGTACTGTTACAGCATGTCAGAATAAGAGCTTTTGACTTGCCAATATATATATCATTAATGACCTTAGGAAAAGAAAAATCACATCTGCTCTAGTGCTGTTCTTGGCTTTTCTAGGGCTGATCAATAATCACATTGTGCATTCATTCTCTCTAGACCCCCACCCCGCAAGGTCAACTTTAACTACTAGTCTCTACATTTCAGAAAAAGGGCATAGACTGCCTTATGCATTAGCAATATCAGTCTCACTGTTTCCTTTGGGTGTAATTTACTGTTACCCATCAAAAAATCCCAGTAACTTTCCTTTTAATTTTTTTTCTTTGCGTACATTATCTGTAACTTTTCGGGAGGGCTTTTCTCCTGCTTTCTGGTGCTTGTTGAGAGATCTAGGTAGGAACTGAACTAAGGATGCTGACGTTTGCTATGTTTGTCGTATTTAAATGGATCCTCTCTCGATTGTGTTGTAGCATGTGACAATGACAATGGGAGAAAAACAGTTTCAGGGCCTCCCGTCTGGATGGTAACGCAGCTGCTGCAATAGTCTTCTTATGGTTGACCAGTCACATTTGGACAGTTATTTCTAATTAGAAGTTCTTATTTATGTTGCATTAGAAAATAGTTTGAAGCAAGCTGGTAGATGTTTGGATGAAGTTAGTTCATTTTCTCCTCCTTGCCTTGAAAGATTAATGTTGCTTTTTATTTTGTTCTGTACCCAGAACAAGTAGTCTTGAAAAAATCTTGCCTTTAAAATAAGCTGGGTCGTGAGGTTTTTTTTTTTTAATGTAATGTTGTGGTGTCCAGCAACTGCTGTAAAATAAAGGATTATTGTGGGTAGTTCTGTCAGTGTTAGACATCACCAATAGTTTTAAGTCTTGTGATGGCATTTTGTGATTTCTGCATTGTTGTTTTTTTCCCATGAAAGTACTACTGTTACTGGTTCCCTTTTATTCATTTCTTCATATTAGAGGGGAAATGTAGTTTGTTCATAATGGATTATTGATTGGTCCGTGAACAGCAGAAGCCCCAAGGCCTTGTCATCAATGGTACTTACTCTCCCAATAGTGAATGCGTCGCTTCATGCAGCCATTCGCAACCTCAGTCTGTAGAATATAAGCCTGTAATTGTAAGTCTTGTGCAGCACAGTTTTTAGGGAGAGGAACTCTTCATTGTCATTATGGGATTTTCCCCCTCAATTTGTTCGAAGAATAGACCCTTTGTTTTGGTAGCGAGATAAAGCTTGTCCTGGATGTTAATGATACATTTCAATTCATTGCCTAGAATACTACAGTGTAACTAGTAAAGTACATTTCTTTGTCCCTCAGAAGACAAACTCGCACAGTATACTAAAACACAAAATATGTACTGAGTGGGTGACAGCTCTGTGTTTCTCAACATATCCCATAGCAGTGTGAAAGCCAACATCCCCCCCCGCCCCGCCTTCTGAACTGCTTCTTGAGTCACGAAAAATCTGGGTTACAGAGGATTTGCTGACTTTGTTTTGAGAGCCATCACCTCACTGCAAATACCTCCCTCCAATTTTTTACAATTAATGTTTTTACCTTTATTTCAATGTATTCTCTCCCCTACTAAGGGTGCGGCATTGGTTGAGAAAGGTCTGACTGCTTTCGCAGCCCTGGCTGCCGCTTGGAAGCCTGCTGCAAAATGTCATTAGCTCATGGAGGGAGAAAGACACAAAAACACATGATGTATTTGGAGAAGCTCAAAACAGTATTTCAGGGTTCAGACAGCAAACTTTGCAAATGGGAAGAGCTTCACCAGCTGCAGGGGAAAGCTGGTTGAAAATAATTAAACAAAAATATATTGCAAAATGCTGCTGAAAGATTTTATTAAAAATGAGCGGAAATAGGCTGATAGAAATTTCTTGTTTATTTTTCTAGGAGCTTTTTATTTTTCTTTTTCAGTCCTGTGTCAGTTTTGGCAGGCTTAAACAGACTTTAGGAGGTCTGTTGTCAAGATTGCTGGTTTTAATAACTGAATAAGTTTGAAAATTTGACAGTCTTCTACAACTGGCTTGGGATTTTTAGATGGGTTTTTACTGGGTTAGTTTGGATTACTCTAAGAAAATTAATTTAGACCTATGCTGCTTTTACCTTTGTAGGCTGCAGAATGCCAAAATTTCCTGCAAATTCTGGTATAGGCTTATTGCTTAAAGATAAGCTTGCTCTTCTGTGCTCTGGTGTAGTCTGAAGGATACTATCAGCTCAAGGCATAAATGATCTCTAGCCTAGTGACAAATAAGGATGGCAGCATCAAGCCTTTGTTCAGGGTGATGAAGTGATGGATCAGGATGTTCAGAAGAAGCTATGTGCCCTCCCAAAGTGAGGAGGGCACGCAGGTAGGGTGAGGCTGGTGTGCGTGGAGGATGGAGCCTGGAGGATGGGGAGAGGACACAAAGTAAGGAGAAAGGTCTCTGTGGTTCAGTGAGCTCGAAGGCTGGTAGGGCAGTTGTAAAATGTTCTCTCTTTTGTCCCCTCTCTTTCTGCACTTTGCTCTCTTCTGGTCTCTTTACTCTGAATGGCAAAGCTTGTTTGGCTCTGAGTCAGCCTGAGCCTTCTCAAATCAGGAGAGATCGTCTTTCCAGGTTGCTGTTCTTGAAATAAACAACTTTTCCAAATTCACCTAGATATTTGCATGCTATGTCCTATCATTGAATCATCTAGAAGGAATTTCAGTAAGATATTTTTCTACAAGATCACGCCTTACATTGTTTTGTTTTTTGAAGTCCTTGTTGCTTTTGGCAGAGGAACCACGGTGGAATGGTTGCAGCCTATGTTCAAACCTCTTGGAGATTAGAAGAGTGACATTCCTCCAGTGCATTTATCTTTCAGATGGGACTTGAACAGCTTTCAGTGTTGGTGTATTTAATTTTAAAAGATACACTGTGCTGTTTGAATAGGTTTCTGTAGCTTCCCAGAGTGTATATTCTTTAATGTTCACAAAGCTCATGCAGTACGATTTTCAAAGTTATGTGTAATTGAAGACACATTTTAAAAAAATGTGTAATGTGCTGTATGTTGGAACAGAAATAATTTTCTTGTATGTTTTCCTCTGTCTTCAACGCACAGGATATTTGTATGTAATAAATGAATTTGCAATTACTTTTCCAGTAATGCAATTACTTTTGCATTCTTCTCCCCTCCCTGCCCCAACCCTTCCCAGTTTTCCTGTACTGTTTATTTTAAATTTCTTTTCTTATTAATTGTTTTCCAAGAGGAACAAAAGATCCTTAAGTGAGTCTGTCTCACCCTGTGGGCAGTCCTTGCATAGCTGGTCATCTTCTAGAATGTGAAGGTGCATGAAGCCATGGCTGATGTTGGAAAAGATGCTGGGACTCTGTGTTGAGAGCAAGTCATATTTGGTCAAACGTACTTTCTTTCAAGTCAAGAGCTCTATCCAAGTTAGTTTTAAAAACTGGCTATGTTTGAATGTTTGAAATAGTGTAGATTCTGACAAGTGCTTCATGCAAGTGTGTAGGAAAGCCTTTGGGGGTCTAGGGGAATAAAAAAAAGGTTGGTTGTATTTATTCCCATGTGAGTCAAGGCAAAGAATCTCAGTGAGGCAATGGCGCAGGAATAAGTCTTATAACTAAAATACTTGGCTGTGCAAAGGCATTTCTCAGCATACCACCCCTCCTGTTTTGGGGCCTTTGTTCATGTTTCTCTTCCATCTTGTTTATATTCGAAACTTGCTTGTAAACAGTGATGAAAAGTGCCTTAGTGTATTTTAAAGGGGCTGAAAATGTCTCATGGATACTGGCCAGCTGCTTCTTACTTCAACTGCTGGCTCATAATTCAACAAAATAAATGGAATGTAGTTCATATGCCCCTTACAACAGAATATCTCCCTGCCCTCTCTCCCCGAGAAGTTGTATGGTATTTAGCATAGACTGTGGTGCCATTAAAACACGCACTATATTTTGAAGACTACATATTAATTGACAGTTTACGTTCACTTGTGTTTCCTTGTGGCTTACCTCTCTGCTAGTGGGGATTTCTGAGCTGTGACAGTCTGGGAGAAATCTGCAGGCTGGATGTGACTCTGCTATGGATTCTGTGTGACAAACCGATGCTACAGAACTGCAAGATAAGCTTGGACTAAAGCAATGAAAGGTTACTGGTTACCACTGGAGGTTGCTGAGAGGTGAAACACTTGGGAGCCTGAGGGTAGCTGAAGATGGCTGCATTCCATGTGTGCTGAGAGAGAATTATTTCAGAATACTATAAAATTTGGAATTATTTCAAAATACAACTATTTTTGTCATCACAGTCAGCCAGAAAGAAACGAAAATAGCTATGGCAAGATTTTACTTGCAGTGAAAGAGTAATCACTGTAATTTGGTTTACCAGTTGATGTCTTTCATCCCTTGTGCCATCTTTGATGTTTAGTAATTAATGCTGCAGTAAAAAATATTAAGCCAGAATGTTATTTTCTATTGGTAGGACTTTTTACAAGTGTCCTTTTACTCATGTGGTATGTTCAGTCTTCTGAATTGAAGCTTTTTTCAAAATTGTTATTTTATTTACTACTTTCCAATGAACTACTGGCTTTGCTATTCTGCAGAGAGCTCCTCTTGAAGAATTACTTTTAAATGGCACTAAATTGATATGAGGAGTTGTTAGTTGTTAGTTGACTTAGTTCTTCATAAATGTTTGTCTCGTGATTTACCAAAGGCAAAGGTAGACCTCTACAGACTTTGTAAAGCAAGCTCAAGTTGGGTGAACACCCTTCTTCCCAGTGGGAATTTTGTGCATGGAAGATCAGACTTGAAATTTTGGGAGTGTTAAATGTGTATGAATTCAAATAATTGAAACTTAGGGATACTTTATTTCAGCATGCAAAGGTGTAAAGTTCAGTGCCTTGGTCGGGATAAAGTAATCAAGATAAAACAATTTTTCTCATAATATTTTAGTGAAGACAAAAACATTTCCATATTAAGTATTTTAGACTAATAAAATAATTCATTAATTTTTTAACTTTTCCTCCCATCAGGCCTAATTTAATATAAGGCTAGGGGGATCTCCTTTGAGTGGCTAATACCCTTCTTGCAAATAATGGTTTCTTCATAGCCTCATTTTCATAACTAAGTTTCATTAATGAAAATGCTATAAATAATTAAATGTCAGGCCTAAGCCCAGGGAATCTGTGGCCAAGTAAACAAAGGGACTCTGAAGCTTTGGATTTATGTGTTCTTGAACTGCTGCATACAACATTCTTGTCTAAGTTTGGCTCTTATAGTTCTTTTGAACTTTCAGACAGGAAACACTGTAGAAAGTTGAGTTAAAATGGGACCTACATTTAAAAATAAATTTTTAAAAATCTTTAGTCTGAAACTCAGCCTGCCAAAAAAGGCAGTATTCTCACTGATTTAAACTGTAGAAAATCAGGAATGTAGAAGACATTGTATAAAATACCTGAAAAAATCTGTCCCCAAAGCTTTCTGTTTCTTTTTTTTCCTGAAATGGGCTGGAACATTTCAGAACAATCTGTTGCTTGCATTTAACATGATAATATCCTTAAGGAAGAAGTTACCTGATGTAAGATATAATGAGTTGTAGGTTAAGTCTCTGGTTACAAGACAATATGGGTTGTAATTTGACAGAGTTAAATTACGGATCTGGTAAATAAGATGTTCCTCTGAATTCTTTCATCCATTGATATGCAGTGTAAACTGCACTTGTATTTGGTGTTTGTCGTGTTTGCAACTTCTGGTATAGCCACAACTTTGATGGCTGACATCCTTTATATAGCCAGGAAATTTTTTCTCTGGCTGTCCCTCAGTTTGGTTTTAAATAGCTGATTTCAGAGATTAATTTAGATACTCTAGTTTGTAAACTTCCTGCTCATATGGACTTCTAAATGTGTGAAATTTATTTATTTATTTCAGCGATACAGTCATCCCTCGATTATCACAGGTTCGCGGGTCTCTTCCCCCACAAATCCCTTGCTCCATGATGATAGGAAGGTCATTAGTATGCAAATTTGCCCCACCCTCCATGCCACCCCCTTCTGTTCTGGAGCCCTGGGGACCAATCCCAGTACCTGCCCCGGCCCTCGGATGAGACAGGGGAGCCAAGGGAATCTCTTCTGACCCCTCTCCATGCCCAGAGAATCCCTGGGGTTCCCTTGGGCAGGGACCTCGGCTCAGGGATTCCTGGCTTTCCGCATGGCGCTGGATGAGGCGGTGGAGGGTGTCCCCTGCCCCTGAGGGGCTAGGGCAGACAGTGGAGGCTGGCGCTCGCCATTTCTGAGCACGGGGTGGGTGGAGGTGGCGGAGGGCTGGCAGCCACTTCTTGTGGCCCCAGGCCGGCAGTGAGGCTGGCACTTGCTGTTTCTGAGCACAGAGAGGTGGCAGGGCGTGCTGGGGCTGAGTCGTGTGGTGCAGTGGGTGGGGCCAATTTGCATATTCATGACTGTTGGTTTAGCGCAGGCACAGTTGCAAATGCACCTGTCTGCAAAGCAGACTTCCCTTATCGCAGAGAAAACAGACCATGAAGAACTGAAACTGTGAGAGAGGAACCGTGAAGTAGTGAGGGTTCACTGTAATAGGAAATTGCTTCATTCACAAAATAAATATGCTTTTGTAATTTATCCCTTAAATATTGTTGTCAGCTCTCTGAGGAAAGGGTAGTTTGTGTTGATGCTGTTTGACAACTGTTTAACATGCTGGGGAATGGATACTAGGTATGCAGAAAATCAAACCCAGAGACTAATGGTCTTGTAGCAAATAAGAAGGCTAGATTAACTTAAATGTAATGAAGTTGTTCTCTAATGTGTAACCAATATGATAATTGTGACAGTCTTAACTTGCTTTTTGTTAAGCTCATGCCGGTGATATGGTTAGACTATTTTTTTAAATTTGAAGAGACTCAGAGGTGAATACAATGAGAAATCTGAAGATTTCCAGTATTAAGTATGTAGCTCTTTTTTGAGTCATAGATGTCAGGTGATGGATGTGCAAATATATGATCTTGTTAATGCTCTGTGTATTTTCAGCTGCATTTTAATAAACTGATGTTTTCTTAATGTGGCAATAGATCAGTTCTCTTCATTAGAGAATGCTGTGTTCTTTGATCTTACTTGTGGTGTTTGTAGTCCTTAATGAGGATGGGGCGGGGGGTGGGGGTGGAAGATTTTGTTTTACAGTGTAGTAATTGGAAAAGAAACAACCTATGGGGATCTTGACCATTGGTTTTTGCCATATACGAGATGTTGAATCGCTGATGTCTTTCATCTTGCACTGAAGCAGATACTGACCCTTGCATTTAATCATGACAAGATACAAAAACATTTAAAATTTTATTAATCTGTTTTGTTAATCAGAGTTGTCTCTTGGTTTGTTTGTTTGTTTATGATTAAGATTCTGTTTCATAGAGGTGGGTTGTGCTGTGGTGTCTTTATGTGGTGTTGACATCAATCACTTTTGAGGTAATTTGATACGTATGCACATTATCAGTTCTTTGTTAGTTTGAGACCAAATTTTACCCTTGGAGGGTTCCCCCCCCCCACTTCATTGTCCATCAGGAAGTAAATTTTTAGTTTTCATGAACGCTTTGTCAGGGCCTGTATTCTTGTTTGCTCTCTAATCAAAGTACTGAGCATCCTCAGCTTCTGGACCTGTTCTGTGCATGCCGCATGAAGCACAGAGCTGTCTTAGACTCAAAGTAACGTAGTTGCCAGTAGGAATATGCTACTTGCTAAAGTCAAGCCTTTTATCTTTGGCAAGTAAGTATTTTACATGAAATTACACACTAAAGCAAGAGATTTAAAGTGTAACGACCCCCTCAAGAAATGTATCCCTCATTTATGATATATTTTTAGTGACTTCTGCCTGGTTTTCAAACGAAAAATTATATTTTTAAAGTTTGCACTTCATTGGAGATATTTTGATGTCAGTGTATGGAAATGAATCTTTCCACTTTTATGGATTTTACTTGCCATTGAAACCTAGAATATTAGCAAAAGGAGAAACTGCTTCTTTTTGATACAATAAGTTATTATACGGTACACTTCTGAATGTGGGGAGAGTGATGGAAGGTGTTGAATTAAAAACACAAATATATTTTAATATATTTGAGAATCTGTACATTTGTATGATTTTGTTCTTGTTTCAGGTGATCTATGCCGTCTTCTTACAGAGCACACAGAAGTAAATTGTCGCTTTGGGCTCTCCTGAGCAGCTGTAAGGAGAGACGTTGCTCCTGAGAATGAAGCAATAAAACACTTATCTGCAGAACCGTATGATTGAAAACGTGGTCCAGCCCTCCTCTGCTGCCAGACATGCTTCTGTCCTCCTGCCTCGCTTACCTGTTGCTGCAGTAATACAGATGGATCGTAGCAGAGAGGCAGAAATGGAGTTACGGAGATCCTCCAGCCCTGGCAAGCTAAGCAAGAATGACATGGATGCTGACAAGACTATGTGCCATAGCTGTTGCATCTGTGGTAAAAGTTTCCCTTTTCAGAGCTCCCTGTCTCAGCACATGAGGAAGCACACAGGCGAGAAGCCCTATAAATGCCCTTACTGTGATCATAGAGCTTCCCAAAAGGGCAACCTGAAGATTCACATTCGTAGTCACAGGACAGGCACTTTAAGTCAGGGACACGAGGTGGAGATGGGAGACGCACAGCTAGGGGAAATGGGCGTTTCAGAGGGACTTGGTGGATGCACCAGCCCCACTAAAAGTACGTCTGCCTGCAACAAGATCTTGAACGGTACCACTCAGGTCGATAGCAGCAAGATCTTGTTGAGAAGCAGCAAGAAGGAGGTCACAGAGACAGCACCAGCTGAGGAGGATGGCAAGCTGACCTCTTACCAGTGCACCTTCTGCAAAAACAAGTTTGAAAGGAAGAAGGACCTGGAGCAGCACCTGCACCAGGTCCACAAACCGTTCAAGTGCAGGTTGTGCAGCTACATGACCTTGAGGGAGGAGACGCTGTTCAACCACATAGAGAAGGACCATATAACAGCTCAGGTCCCCAATGGGGAGGCCTATGCTGAGAACTGCAAGAGCGAGCTGAGTGCAGGCGAATTTCCATGTGAAGTCTGTGGTCAGGCCTTTAGTCAAACCTGGTTCCTGAAAGCTCACATGAAAAAGCACAGGGGCTCATTTGATCATGGGTGCCATATTTGTGGCAGGAGATTCAAAGAGCCTTGGTTTCTCAAAAACCACATGAAGTCGCATGGCCCCAGGTCCGGGAGCAAAAGCAAACCAAAAAATGATTTGGAGCTCATAGCCACTATCAATGACGTGATACAAGAGGAGACAATAGTGACAGGCCTATCTCTGTACGAAGTTTGTACCAAGTGTGGAAATCTGTTTACAAATATGGAAAGCCTAAAAGCACATAATGTTGTTCACTACCGGGTGCAGCCAGGCAGCACTGGGGATAAAGCTGACGGCTTCACTGATGGGGGCCTGAGCTCCTCGGTAACAAAGCAGTTTTTCTTGCAGTATCTCAATCTACGGCCGTCTGTAGCACTGGATAGAGTTACAAGAGGACAGCCTGGGAAAAGAGTAGCTGAGCTGGATCCGGTCAGTAGCTACCAAGCTTGGCAGCTGGCCACCAAAGGAAAAGTAGTAGAGCCCTCGGAGTATGTAAAGTATCTGGGATGGGATGAAGCCCTGGCAGATGCAGACGTGACTTATGACAAGGATAAGAGGGAGTATATTCTTGTCAACCAGGAGAAGCGCAAGCGAGAACAGGACTCACCCAGCAACCCCAAGAAGAAGAGCTGCACCAGCGGGCGCCCTGAGAAAACCAGCAATGCCCTGCCAGGGGAGAGCTGCCCACTTGCCCAAGGGGATCTGGACTACCGCCCTGCCTCGCGGCAGAGCCGGCGGGCTGCCCAGAACAAGTCCACCGAGTGCTTTGAGTGTGGGAAGATCTTCCGCACCTACCACCAAATGGTGCTGCACTCCCGGGTGCACCGCAAGGAGCGGAGGAGCTGCAGTGAGGGTGGGACAGCTGCCCAGCCTGACCGCTATGGCTCCAGCAGTGAGGAGGGTGACTCAGGGTCCGTCAGTGGGCCCAGCACCCCTGGCTCTGCATCTGCCCCAGAGGACTCGGCCACCTCCGGCTTGGGGGAGGAAGGGGCTGAGGAAAGCTCAGAAGAGGGAGCAGCTAACCCCTTGCTAGGTAAGACCACTCCTAGTCTTTCCCTGCTAATATTGCTGTTCACTGTGTCTCTTGGTGTGGGACGCATCAATGAGCAAAAGGAGAAATATGTGAAAGCATGTGAGAGGTTTAAAGACAGTGCGAATAGGATCCTGTCCCTGCTGCTTGTCCCGTCATGGCAAATCATTTCTGGTCAAGGTAATAAAAGTGAAATCAGATGTCATCTTTATAATGTGCCAGTGAACTTGTGTTTTGGTGAAGGACACCTAAGAAGCATCTTAGTTGCCTATAGCAACATTGTAGGGTAGGGTAGTATCTTCCCTGGATATTTTGGGGCCTGTTTTTCCTCAGTTCATGGGTGTCCTGTGGAGTGTTCTGCCTGCGGTGTACAGGTGTAGCAGGGTCAGAGCCTGCGTAGTGTAGTCCCAAAGCTCATAAACTTGTAAATCAGCGGCGTGAGAGGAGCCTCTCTCCTCTTCTCTGCTTCACTTCCCAAATTGTGTTTAGAACTCCAAAGGCTACATAATTAATCTCTCTGGATTAAAGCAGTCCTTTGAGCCCAATGCTACTAAATGGAACAAATTATTCTCCAAATAGCAGTAAAGTAAATATTTAAAAGAACGCCATTAAGCACTTTTGTATCTTCTTTTTTTCTTTTTAGTCCTTTATTTCTGTTGTTCACCATGCTTTGTTTATAATACCCTTTTAGAAATGTGAGATTAACCATTCTTTTCTTACTAGCCCTTCTGCTGGTTTTTGTTTGTTTTCTGTTTGGTGAACAATAACACTTTCCTCTCATTTTCATTCCTTTTGTTGTGAAGAACATAGTTATCTATAGAGTTAAACTCATTTTCAAGACTATCGTGGATGAAGTTATCTGCACCATTGTGGAAGAGGGTGGGTTTATTCAATTACCTTTTTCTTTCAGGATATTATATATGTTGCCCTTTCTCCTGACTTCAGACCCTGCAGTAACAAAGCAGCGTTTTCTAGAATTGTGTGTTGTTACATTTTTTTTCATAAGTTTTTTAAGCAATGTGAGATTGATTTATTTTATCCTTAAGCTTCTTTCTTGCAAGACTCATGGTTTTAGGACAACTGAAGTTTGAGTTGACACTGCTTGGCAATACAACTTTCAAATGTAAAATGTGGAGGGAGGAGAGCTCCAAACCATTGGAATTCTAAAAAATTAAACATATCTTTTTGTCCTTAAACTTACAGGAATGGTCCTAGACTTGATTTTGCTTTTGGACCAAGTCCCTGATGAACAAATTAGCTGCACACTATAATGGATAAGGAAAGTAATCCACAAACTACACTCTTTGTTTATTCTTTCTTACTGTTTCCATAAAGAACAACTGCAAAAGGTCCTAGCAACAAGCTGATTTAAATGTTTTCAATATGGTTACTTCCTCATTTAAAAGACTCAAAATTTGGCTTTCGCATCTGTTGTTGGATTCTTGAACGCTTAAACAAAGCTTCTTATGGGAGTGTGCATACTTCCTCGGTTACAGTTCATCATCTGCCACCTGAAACACCTTTGTACAGTTGTCACAAGATGTGGCAATAGAACTGCAGCTTTCTCTAGAATTAAGTGTGGTGCCATGTTTAGCAGTTTAATGTACAGTGCCCTTATCAAAACTGCTGTGCATGATATTCAAATAGAAAAACTGTTCTTACATGGTCTCCATACTAAGCATTCTTCTTCTAACAAATGGAGTTGACTTGTGTGTTTGCTTGTCCTGCATCATGCCTCAGTACAAGCTTTGAGCCCTTGTTGTGGGAATGAAAGGGAAGTGTTAAGGGTCACACAGTAGTTTCCTCTCAGCAATTAGTTTTACTGGCTTAAGTGATGTCACTAGGCAACATCTGGAAACTTGTTTCTTTGGATACCAAATTAGTCCTTCTCTTTTCTTTAAATGCAAACAAGCAGCAAACTGATGGGCCTAAGTAAAGGTGCATCTTGGAAACAGGATGCTTTTTAAGGGATTAGTGAGGAGGGTGGCTGCTTCATTTTTTATGTGCTACCATTACAGCTAAAAAGCTGATCAAGTATTTGATTAGCTAATAAATGTTTTAATACAAGAGGAATGTTAGCCTTGCGTTTTAGTATACAGTTTATTTAACTCAAATCACTGCCTTAATGAACATTTTTTAGAAGTGATAAAGATTTTTTTAAGTTCAGAAGAAAGTTAGGAGTGTTTTTTTGGGTTTTTGGTTTTTTTTTAAGGATTTTTCATTGGTAAATGTTCAAGACTTAAGTTTCTCAAGTGTGTCTTTTTGGTCTGCACATTTACTGCCATTGCCCTTAAATTCTGTTCTAAGGCACTGGGGTCCTTCTATCCAGCAAGCCATAGAATTATGTATTTCAAGAAGCATTTTTTCCCCTCCCCTGTGAAGGTAACTTAAGGTGTATGGAATATAGGCCAAATTCCACCCTCATGTATGTGCTTGCTAAAATCAGGTGTTCTGTTATGGCCTTGAAGCACTTTTTGTCCTAGAAGTGCTGTAGTTTGCTATCCTTTGCTGCAGCTTTTTTTGATTATTCTTCCAGCTGAAGATTTTCCATCAAGAGCAGCGCTCCAGCCCCACGGACAGCCTCCCTCCCCAGTGGAGGCAGTCAAGCAGTGCTCTCAGTTTCTGTTCCTGAAATTATCTCTCCAGTATTATTTTTACTCAAGCTGTGGTCAGGGAAACCTTATGCTATTCATAAGATTATATAATGTTATGTGCTTTTTAGCTTTCCTTTTTTTACTGTTTCCCCCCCATTGGAGCATTACACTGTTACCCTGTGTCAGAAAAGGGCCTTGAGTCTGCCAAGCATTTAATATTGTGGCCTTGACGGAGCTGAAAGTATGTACTTCTTTGTGCATTTAATTCTTAATAATCTGAGCAGTCCTGTGGATGCAGTGTCTTGCAACAGGGAAGTTGGCAGTGGATTTGTGTGGTCACTTTTGGGCCAACAGGTGTTGGGGCTGAGGGTGACATGGCTTACTGGGAAAAGAGCAGGAATTGCACCTTGTATGTAGAGTGGGACTGAGAGCCCCCAGGGCAGGTGCTTCTTTGTTCTTAATACATTGGTAATTTGTCTCTGCTCCCTTTGGTAAGTAACATCATGATTTCTCAGGTACCAGGGTGGGGGTGTACTGTTTGCAAACCCAATTTATCAGCTGCCAGGGGCAGCTGACTACAAAGTGTATTTCATCTGGTTGGAAGGAGAGTGAAAATGAGTTTCCTAGAGTTTTCTGGAGTTGGATGTAGTGTACGGTGTGATACTTGTCATGCAAAGATCATGCATGAGGTGTGTGCTTTGCATGACAGCCATATGGGAAGAGGTGGCCCAGAGCACATATTCTTTGTTGAGAGCTGACTGCTTTTGAGGTCTTCCTGCTCCAGATGAGTCTTTGTTTTTATTTATCATTCAAGTCACTATTAGACTGTATGTGAATTTTCTCTGAGCTGCATCTAAAACTGTTGGAATGACTTGGAGGCTGTTGCTCAGCTCTTCCCCACCTTTAGGTTTTTGGTTGTTTTTTTCGATGCTTTTCGTTTTTCCCTGAAAAGGACTCCAGAGGGAGTAGAGAGGGATTATGCGTATGTGAAGGGAAAACACAATAATCTTTCATCTTTCCAGCTAAAATATAATTTATTAGATGTGTCAATGTAATTTAGTGGCTAGTGTCTTTAAGGCATGAGCCTCTTCATTGCCATGGTGCATTTTTGAGGCTGTTACTGCTTTTGCCAGGTGGGAAGAAAAGAAGTGAAAGTAGTCGCCATCCCTGGAAGTGTTTAAGAGAAGACTCGATGAGGAGCTCAGCGACATTGTCTAGTTGGTGGGAGGCTTGGATGGATGGAGTGTGGTGCCTGTGGTTTCCACGCTTGTGGGCCTGATCCCTGGGTGGGCGCTTGCTTGGGAGTTAGACTAGATGATCCTGTGGGTCCCTTCCAACTCAGAATAACCTGTGAGCCTGTGAAAACAAATTCCACTTGGTGCTCAGCAGACGTAGTAAAAAGCACAGACCTGTAATAACCCAGTCAGTAAGGGAATGCCATGAAGGTGGTACTTCTTGCATCAGACTGGGGCGGAAGTAAATGTTAAAAGTAATCTAGGGAGGGGGAAAAAAAGAAAAGAAAATGAGTGTTATATAGGAATGAAAGGCCATTGAGGAAAGGAGGGAATCTTGCATCTTGGAATGCTGCTTCCAGTGAAAACCATCCTGTCCTTTTGTTTTCTTTATCTTCTGCTTCTTCTCTCCCTTCTCTTTGAATTTCTTTTTCCTTCTGACAGACTTCTCTGAATTTTTTAAATGCTCCAAGGAGAGGCTGGTTCATTCTTACTGTACACATACTGTTTTTGTTACACTGGCTGAGGCAGGAAGGGGCTGATTGCAAGTGAGGACTTTTGTGCTGGCTCCTGTGTGAACACTGCTTTCAGCCCCAAAAAGCTTGGGGGTGAACAACAGTTGCTAGACTGTACAGAATATCAAAAAAACCCAAACAATGAATATGAAACAGTGATGCATGTCTGTACTTGATTTATGTCAAGAATTACTGGTGACATGCTCAGAAACACAAGCACCATGAAGGGACAAGACAAAAGATGGGAGTAAGGTGCAGGGAGGAGAGAAAGGATGATGGGGGAAGGTAGGGAGAAGCAGGACCTTGGTTAAGGGAGCTGTGCTGTGTGATGAGGCTTCAAAGAGGATGTGGGTTGAAGAGAGATGTGGAGTGGCATTGGGGTTCAGACCCTCCAAGGCAGTGCCAGCACACTAGGTGGGTTGTGCTGAAGCTGTGATGTGCTGCACTCAGACATGGATAATTCCAAGAAGATTTCCATGTGAAAAACAGAAGGTCTGGACCTCTTTCTTTGTGTTTGTTACATTTCAAAAGCTCCTATAAATCCATGGGCAGACCTTAATCTAGTGTTTTTATTAGTAAACTGAAGAAGAGACAGCCTTCTGTGAAATGCTTACAGGTTATACAGACTAGGGGATGTAAGAAATACAATTTATCCCCAGCATATTATAAGAAAATCCTATCTGTAAATTGGAATGCTTGAATAAAAATATAACGTAAGTAAGTTCTGAGGAAGAAGAGTAGGAGAGATTTATGAAGCATAAATTTGGACTTTATTTTGTTCAGATATAAATTATAACAAATCCAAGAGCTGGAACTTTAACGGAAAGTGCATAATTTCAGAAGCGCTTTTAATTAAAGTAATGTAAAAGTGAAAATCACCTAGGTTTGCTTTAATATTTTAGTTAAATAGTGAGGCTGTAATTTTGTGGAGGAAAGGAATGGTGTAAGAATAAAACAGCTAAGCAAATTCAATCAGAAAATATAAATGTACAGTAATTCCAGAGAACAGAGAAAGATAGTCCCGGTAGATGTTTTCTGTTGCTGATGTAAATGCATGAAACAGCTGCCAGTATCTGGTACCAGACTTCGTTGTTCTTACATGAAAAAAATGTTTATCTGTGTGCAAGGGGAGTTCTCTCCACTGTTTAATAATCAAATGTTTTTACTGTATATTTTGAATAATTACACTTTAGATACTTCTCATGCCAGACACTCACTTACTATAAATGCCACAGTATCGTGCCACTAAAGGCAGTGCTCCTGGGGCATTTTACACCAAATGATACCGTGTTTTATGTGTACAATCTTAAGTATGTTTAAGATATTTAGTGGATTTGATTTGCTGAAGGAGTGTATAATAATTTGGGGAATGTTTTGGTGCTGGACAATTGGTAACTATTGCCCCAGGCTTCCAAGAAATTAGGTAGTTTCAAGAAGGAACAGTGTCTCAGAACTGTGAAGATAAGTGTTATGCTGTGATTACACATTCACCAGTTAGTTTTGGCATTGCTGAGGAGTGGTTGTTGGAATATAAAACCTCCTCGACTTTACAAGCCAAACTAGTTTTTGAGACTGGGACTCCAGAATACAGCCAATTGGTGATTCAAATGATAGGGGAAGCTGGCCAAAGGCAAGGACCCTGTGCTGGCAGTAAGATCCATTACGTGTTGGGACTTTGCAAAGTTCCAGCTGTTCCTTAAAGCAAATGCGGCGAATCAGGACTAGNGGGGTATCTCCTGTGAGAGTTGATATATTCCTGTGGTGCTGCCATCAACATCATTTTTTGTTTTTTCTTTAACTGTGGATTGATAGGAATGATGAAGAACTGCTATGAAACAAAACAAGATGTTATGCTGATTGTCCCAATCAGGATATCCATTTTGACGAAGAAATGGGTATCAAGAAAAATTCTGGCAGGCAGCCAGAATCACTCCAGTGTGTATTGAGAGGAGAGGACGAGAGAAAACCTCACATACAAAGTTGCTTGACCCTTTTGTATTTTAGGCTGATGATGGGAGCTGTGCTTTAAAAAAAACTCATCCAGAAAGTGTTTGACTGGAACAGGGCAGGAATGCTTTGGGATTATGTAGTCTATATCCTTTAATGCTATACATTACCCTGACATCATACCCACTAAGGAGCATTTAATGATTGCCCTGTAGGCATCTCGGGTAAATTACACTGTGTTCCTGATGATCACGCTTTGCTCTGTGTTACTAGGTCCTGTTTTACTCAGTCTCATGTAATGTGGGTGGCCAGCAAGAGTGTTAAAACAGTAGTTCAAGTTCCTCTTGTAATGGGGCAGGGTGATGAGGAACAGATACACACAAATTCAGCTCAACTCAGAACTAAGGGTTGCTGGCTGAGCTTGAGATACTTCAGTAGATTAATGACTTCTCACAATAGAGATTGCCTTTATTGTTGCTCAGAGACAACTTCTTTTGCAGCATTTGAATTTATTTATCCAACTGTTGCACTGCTTTTATTCCTTGCAAACGTTGCAGTGGGGGTCTTGTTTAAGTACTGAAGAACTTGGGCATGTCAAAGATACTTGTGCTGTATTTAGCTTTAGTTGTTAGTGTTCCTTTTTTGTGGTTACCATATACAATAACAAGAGACACGGTTAGATGGGAATATTGTTTAAGCAGTTTATTGTAGCTGTAGTTCTGTGATAGGAGCAACCAAAACATACCTCAGCTTGGAAGAAAATATGTACCAGATGCTAAGGGAGAGATAGGTTTACCCAGCTCTTATTTTATCTGCTAGCAAACTAGGAAGTGAGTGTGGTTTCTTGAAGGTAGGTGATAGTAGAATAAACTTGCCTGAAGCTTCTGTAAGATGCCCAAGATTAGTTTTGCATACTACTACTACCACATTTTTTTGAAATGTTGTCCCAGGAGCTGCTTCAAAGGATTGCTTGTGTCTATGTCTAGTCCTTCCTGAGTCATCAGTCTCCATTCCATGCTTACCATGCACTAGCATTTGAAAAGAGTATTTCCAAGAATGTGAAAAGCTTCAGTTTGTGTTTGAGTTGCACAGGGGTTCCAGTTTTCATAGTAGGCTTTTAGCTCTTCTTCAGTAAATGTAAATGTCTGCATATGGGGATGTGCACTTGGGAATCCAGCTGCATGGGAAATCAGCTTTGACAAAATCGTCACTTCTGGCACCTACTCTGGCCTTGCTGCCTTGTAAAAGTCAGTTTAGTGTCTCTGGTAATTACTGGTACTGGATGTTTCTATTACATGAAACTGTAGTATGTGAAATACTGCTTTTTGACATTTATATTATAGTCATAAGATCACATTGTGTAGTGCTTTTATTTCCAAGCAGTTTCTGATCAGTGAGTGAGGACTCCCTTCCCCCTAGCTAGTAAAACAAGATCCAGGCTATGAAAATTGCAATGGAAGCGTTTTTAATCTGATTCCAAAATATTTTAGTAGTGCAGTGACTGTGCTCAGTGGGATTACACTGATCTGTAGATGACTGCTAACGAGGGGCTTGTATAAAGGCCTTTAATGTTAAATATTTTTGCCTTTCTTAACATTATGGTTCACAGTTTGCCCTCATCAGTCTTAAAATAAGAATCAGGTTTTCTTTGTTGATGCATTAGGGTTGGCAGTAGATGCTCTTAGTGGATGTGGTGAGCTGAATTCTGTGGGAGCTGAAATGTGGGGGAGTTCCAGGGCTACACAGTATATAAAAGTAACGTGTGGTTTGGCCCAGCAATGGTGGACAATTTGTTTTCTGCAGGTGCATTTTACAAATACAAGTTTTACTAGGTCTCGCTTGACTTCACTTTATTACTTTTTAACCCAGTGTTCTTGTTCAAGTACTGGATTGCTTTACGGGGAATGGGCCAGGCTGTGGTACCAGTCATACCAGTAAAAGTCAAGGGCAACTTCTCTGCAGTTAAGGGAAAGGGAGCATCGATAACTGTTTCCTTATTCCCAGCTTTCTTTTGATTACTTACCAGATTTATCAGCAGCAAGTCTGTGTTTTTTAGGGAGATGAAAAGCATATACATAAGGAATTTTATTGAAACCGTGGAGGAAGTTTTTCATTATAGTCTTTCATTGTAATTTTTAGTGCCTTAGGCCTCGAATGAGACTTTTGGATCCTTGTACTTTGTGTGTGATTGCTGCTGTGCCATATTTTGTGACTGATACGTAGATGTTGTTTCCAATGCCCTGAATGGATTTGTCCATGTGTAGGGAACTTACTTTCAAGGTGAATTTGTTTTCCTTTATAGACATGCTGTTTGTAGACAACATGGGTTTGAACTGGCAAATTGAGGAACGCTTTGGCCCTGATCCAGCAAACCTTATAACTGCTGACTTCATTTTAAGCATACAAGCAGTCAGATTGGAATAATTGTTAATTGCTTTTTTGACCCACTTGGCACCTAGTGGCTTGAGGTTAGAGAAGAATAGAGACATTTTTCTTTTCTGTAATCAATGCCAGCATAAATTGCGTATCCTGAAAGGTATTATAGCATGCAAATTTAACAGGGGATAAGACTAGAGAAGGAACAAATCTCAGAATTGTCTTTCATGGATACTCTTTTAATGGATTTGGTTACACTTTTTTGGTGCTAAGGGCAAAAATCCAACCCTTCGTCCTTTTAAAGTGCAGAATCTCTACTGAGAGAGTGTGCATGTGAAACGACTAAAGTGCTCTCTCAGATGATGATTATTGTAACTTGGATACAGCTGCTTACTTAACATGGATTTAGAGCATGAGAGACTCTTCCTTGTACAGGACCCATGGGGGAAGATTTGCCCTCCAACTTTTAGAACTTTTGTTTCCCAGGTTGATAATCTCAAACCTCAGTTCTTCATTATCTCTGTTACTTCAAGTAACAGAAACTAAAGAGAAGAATGAATAGCCATTAAAATGACGGGGTTTGTCACACCTCGGATAGAAGGCTAAAATTGCAGTCTTGTTTGGGAGCCAGAAGTTAGGGTGTACTCGTTTACTCCTAGTCAGATCTCTTTTTTCCTTTTTTTTTCTTTTTTTTTTTTTTAATTTTTAAGGATGCAAAATCTGTGGATTTTATTTATTTGTTTAAAGACTAAATTTGGGTTTACTTTGTAATATAAGTCACTCCCAAACCTTGTGTTTCTTTGAGATAACAAATTCATCATGCAGTTAAAGGCATCAGCTACACCTAACAGCACTTCAGAGGTGTGTGTTATCTTAGGATAGCATATGTCTTGTGATGTCTTACTGCTTAAATAGAATTTGAGACAAGCTGTTGTCAGCAAAACCTAAATATTTGGCGGAGGGTATAAGGGAAATATGTGGGTTTCAGAGATGTAAACCTCAGGTCTAAAAGGTTGCTGGGTTTTTTTCCTTCCTTTGTGAAACATTCCGTGTATTTCAACAGTGTCAGTGTCATGATGGTGAAAGAGGGAGTCCAATGACTTGGGATAATAATGGGATGTAGAAGACTTCATCTCTTCCCATGCCCACTGTACCCCAAGATAGTGGAGCAGACTCTGCTTTTCATTGTTGCCTTTGTCATATTTTGCTAAGTATCTAGCACTGTGGAACCCAAGGTGCATTCAGTTTTCTGTGATTTAGCCTTTATTCAGGAGGTAGTAAAGCCTTTTTTTACTAGATAATGAAACAAACAGATCTGCCTCTTCCCTTAAAAGAGAATTCAGGAAGTACGGCTTACACTGCACATGGAACATATTAATCCTAAACCCCTTAAATACTTTGCAGAAGTTTCTTTTCCTTGCACATGCCTGTATCCACATGCACAGCAATTTCTCAGAAACTTCTTAACCTTGAGTACTGTTGAAGCCTGGAGAAGCCCTAAAAAATAGTCAAACACAGAATGACAAGTAAAATTGTAACAGGAAAAAATGAATCGTTACTTAGATTGCTCTGGGACAACAAAATGAATGCACATAAGTGAGAGTCTCTTCCTTGCTACTGTAGTGCTAAGTGTATTTTTGACAGGGAGGCCTCAATGCTGTTATTTGTATGGAAATAGGGAGTATTGTTCTTTTAGTAGTTTGTACACATAAACTTGACACATTCATTATAATTCAAACATAATCACATTATTTTGCAAGTGAAGTTATTAAGGTTTTTTATCTCTGATATTATCAGCATGCAGGTGCCAAATACTAAGGCTCATAATGGAAATGACGTGTTACTAATTCATAATGAATTTTTTATGTGCTAGTAAGATTTTATGCCATATGGACCAGTTATATTGGAGCAAGATTGTTATTAAAAAAAGGGAAAAAAATCTTAGAATATATTCAGTAAGTCGAAATAGTGATTTCAGTCAACGAAGGCATAATGGAAAGTACTCTTCATAAAGTACTTAGTCAAATTCCAGTTTTGCAACTTTCCTTGGGGCCTTCAGAAGCCAAAAGGAAAGAAACACGATACCTAGGGAGCCGGAGGTTGGAATGGGCCAAAATCATGTTGTAATTAAAAGTTCATCAAGCAGAAAAATGTTTGAGAAAGGAAAGGCAAAATTCAGAAAGTGTGTGAGTTTATGTAACAAGTATAGATTGATAGATCTAAATGAGAAAGGACTGATTGATGTGTTATTACTAGAGTTACATCCAAATGATGTAAACACCCTCTTCTGGAAGCTCATTTGTAGTTCCAAGCAGATTCCTGATGCTGACAGCCCTCCAGAGATCCCTGTTGTAGTGTATGCCATCCAAAAGCACGAGCCAGAAATGTGGTATTGTGCGGTAACTGCCCTATCTGTGAATTTGCTTTTTAACGTGAGCATGTTTGATCTGATGTACAGGATCAAAAGCGTCTCATAGCATACACACTCCAAGACAACCAATCTATATTTCTTTTGTTGAGGGTCTGAATTAAGAGTGAGTTGAAGTGCCATTTCACAGTGTGTCTAAATGTTGCTGCGGGTGAGTGGTGCACTCGGGCTGGTGCTGCTGAGAGCCGGGTGCTATGGGGTGATGGATGGGACCTGGCTAGGGGTATTTCCCTTTGATCCACTTTGTTGTGGCCATCATGTGGTTGTGGACTGAAGGCAGTGATAGAAGAGTTTGTCTTGAAGGGACTGGTCTGGATTCAGGGTCTTGTCAGCTGCAAACCATAGGTGGTTTATATAGGAGTGGCAGCACATGGGAGCCTCAGGAGCAGCCTTGGAAAAAAGCTGAATCAACAGCACAAGGAAGTAAGTGGAGGTAAAACCATAGTGTGCTTGCATGAGTGATGTCACGATGTTAGCTTACTCATGAGAGAAGGGCCACGAGGATTGCCAAGGCCTGGAGCATCCCTGGAGTGCCAGGGAGGTTTGCAGGGAGTCATCCTGTGTGGGCATAATTGGCATTTGAAAACAGAGTATTGTTAAAGGAAGGAAATGAGTGATCACGGAAAGAAAGTGGAGCACCAAGGAAAGAGGTGCTGTAACTTAGTGTCATCCTGTTCACATAAGGGTGTGGGAGTGCATTGCGGAAGGTGGTCACACAGTGCCCCCGCCACAACCCTGCATGAGCAGTCCCAGTGCCTGAAGCCATGCACAGTGGCAGAGCAGGTGAAAGAAATACAAGGAAGAATTTCTTTCAGGTCCTGAGAACAGTGGAAACTGAGAAGTGAAGGAGAAGTGTTAACAGCAAGGCATACAATTGAGGGATTCCATTTTGGTATGTTGTGTGTCCTAGTATTTCACCTGGCAAATCACAAGGATGACTTTGTACCTCTTCATCTGAGTGGTTGTGTCAGAAGATAATTGTTACATTTGGAGAAATACTTGGAGAGAAAAACTTGTAGCTTGACATCTGTTTCACTTTCCTGCGTATGGGGAAAAGGATTAAATATCTTCTTATCAAAAGCGTCATTGAATGTGAAGAGTCAGAATGATAAAGTGCTGGAGTTTGAAAACATGACTATTAAAACTGGTGTGACTGGACTTTTTAGCTTAAATGTAGCATGTCATTTCAAAGGCACTAAAGCCAGATAAATAACTTGCCCCAGATGTTTAGAATCAGTGAAGCAGTCACACATGGTATTTTGAACAAAGTTGCCTATACCCTACTAATGGTGTTTTGTGAATAATAATGTAATTTCAGACACCTTTCTTTGCTTGTATTTTTCCCACAAATAAATTGTCGCCCATGGCAAACACAGTGTTTGTCAAACTGGCTTCAAAATCCTAATACGTTGTTTTCTTGAAAGTACTTGCTATATTTCTTTATGAATAAAATGTGTATCCTTAGCTCTCAACAAGTTTTAATTTCATTAATGAGTTTTGCTTATACAGAATATTTTATTTTCTGCCTCTCTTTCATTTTTGGGGTGGCATCTATGTATTAACAGAACTTCCATTAACTCCTGCTGTTTATTCTTTACCCGTAAGCTACAGCCCTTTGTTGTAGCATCACAGTGTTGACCCTGGAACCAATTACTGTGCATAAGAACCAGAAAATGATGAGATTTATTCTGCAGCCATTGTTTTCTAGTTGTTTTAGTGTACATAGTTCTCATAGTGCAGTAGGATAACTCTGCTTAAGGACTTTGTAACACTCTACCTGGCCCAAAACAACAGTAAAAGCAATAAAAAATCGGCTCCTTTGCTGATCTCTTGTTTTACAGTCCCAAGAGCACAGCTGGGAAAGCTGCAGCATTCTTCCTGCATTTGGAGAGTTCGGATGTTCTCCATTAGTTTTGATGTCTGTCGCTTCCCTAGAAGTGAGTGCATGTGTAAATGTGATACAGATGTTGTATGAAAGCTTAATTATGCCTCTCTATAATTTAAGCTGTGGTGCCATTATGTTTTGACCCCCACCCTCCCACTCCAAAAGGCTTTTCCTGAGAAGAGAAGGGAAACCGTTTTCCCATTCTGCCCTTACTTAGGAGTTAATTATGTTTTCCACAGTGACTGTACCTCAGCAAAAGCTGAATGGTAAAACAAGACTCTTGACAAAAAAGCAGATTTTTTAGACTAGCTTAGATTTTCTGTTCTTTTTTTAGGACTTACAGGTCATTATCAATTTTAGCCAGAAGAAGAAATCCCACCCTGAGGTAATGTTTCATCCACACACTTTGCTTCTGAGGGAACTTAAATCCTCCTGTTTGGTCGCAGGTCGTTGACAGCCAACTTGGTTAAGTTGTCACAGGTGCAACTGTAAGCAGCTAGCAGGAACTGAAAAAACGGGTAATCCCACTTAGGAAATCCCCTAGTAGCTTAGTGCTCACTTGAAGCAGACGACCAGAAATACAGTTAGTGGCAGTTAGGGGAAAAAAGGAAGGAAAAACATCTTTGCCTCTGAATCAATATTAAAGGGATATGTATATACTTCTCTCCTTTCTGGAGTCACCACATCACTGCTCTACTCAGTCTTCTGTATCTGGACTCCTGAAGCCAGCGAAGAAATTGCTTGTTTATTCTCTAATACTGTACTCTGATTCTGGAATGCCAGATATGCAGTCAGACTGGATGAATAAGTTTATTTTTATTTTGCTGTATTTATTTTTTGCTGTATTTATTTCTGTGTATGCCTTTGTGTGCACTGAGTTTTCATGCTTTCACAATCACCAGTGTAGTATTTCCTTCTTTATTTGCAACCCTCCCAATGCAACAAAATGAAACAAGCCATCCTTTCAAGATGTCAGACCTGAGTTGTTTATATTTTCAGATGAGAACTAACAAGAATAGCCTCATAATTTTTGCCAACAAATGTAGTGTGGATTTTTTTTTTTTAGCTGCCTGAATCCTGAGGTAATGAGGTTGTCAAAATCAGCATCTAAGCTAACATGGCTTATAACTTAAGTTTGTTGAAGGAAATGAATTGAGCAGATCTGAGACAATTTTGGTATTTGTTGTTTTTAGGGTTTTTTTTTTCCCCCAGAAGTGGAGCTTCCTGTCTTTAGAAAAATTGTCAGCTTTTCTGGAGAGGAAGAAGTATGTAAAATGTCATATGCTATTTAAAAGAAAGGAAACTAGCAAGCCCATCTTGTCCATCAGCAATATTGGTCAAAAATACTTTTTTCTTTATCCTTGATTCTTCTAAGGACACAGGTTCCATTTTTGCTGAATTATGTATGTGATTTTTTTTATTAGAAGAAGGCAGTTACAGTGTCACAGAATCATTTCCAAGTGGAAAGGTTGTTAAGTCCCCAAGGGAAAAGTAAAAGAAAACTTTAAACAGGGGTCAAAGCAGAGAATGAAGGAGCAGATAATGGTATATCTTGAGAACTGTGCAAGTGCTAATGACCAAAATCTTCCAGCTGGATTTCCCACTGCATTTTACCCTTTCCAAACATACAGCTGTGTCTAATTACCTAAAGGTGATGTACAATGTGCATCTGAAGAGCCAGGTAACAGAAGAGCTGACCATGTATGTGAACAAATAACCCAAAAGAAAATCCACTTTAGCACAGTGGTGAATGTCCCTGCCTCTCGCGTGGAAGACCGGGGTTCAATTCCCGCCAGGGAGGGGGTGGTGCTGTTTAAGAGTTGGACTCAAATGATCCTTGTGGGTCCCTTACAACTCAGAATATTCTGTGATTCTATGATGTGTGTGCAATCTGTGCAAATGCATGAGGAATAGGCTCAGACATTCATAAACTTTTGCATGCCCACCTTGTTGCCAGTGTCATCACCTGCCTTTGGTGTGGACACAGGTACATTGAGGTCTAGTGAGAACACGGCAGAGAGAAAGCCGGTTAGTTGGGAGCATAGTGTTTAAAGTTCAGGGAAAACATTTCTAAATTCAGTTTCAAGCCATAAACAAAAATAATCTGGCAAATAGTTACTGCAAAAATAGATGCATTCTGACTTTTTAAAATTTGTGAACAGCTGATATTGTGACCCTGTATTCTTTGTTATTTATGGAAATGTGTTACTTGCCAGACTGTGAAAATGGCTGCCTGCTTGTATATATATTATTTTGAATTGCTTATAAGCTAGCAGCTGCATTTTCACTAAAAGCTTAATAAAAGTATGAAAGCTGGAAAAGACAACATCTCTTTATTAATACCTAAATATGAAATTATTTGAATGTTTGAAACATTCAAATAATTTGTATGAAACAAAAAGACTGGGGAAGCTTTCCCAAATAAATGACTGTCATCAAAGTTTCTTTCCATATAAGGTTCATATTTCAGATCCAAGCCTGACTAAAAAGAACCAAAATACATGGTCATTACATATTAATAAATTATCCCCTTCTGATTGTGCAGTAATTTTACTGGGCTTTCTTTAAAGTGCAGTTAGTTATTTTCCTACATTATGAAGTTCACCTGAGCTTTAGATCTTGTATTTTGCTCAGATGTTGTAAGACAGAACTAATCTTTTAACTGGTTTACTAAATGTTGCTGTTTGTGTTTGCCTGTCCACAATAAATATTGTATGGGACTTTTGACTTTAACTATCTGAGGAATTAGGTGGAAGCAACAGAGTTCAGTTAGTGATAGATTTGATTGCAGACAAGTAATTTGTTTCCCTCTTTGTCTTCCTTTCACCTCACCCTGCCACTTTACCAAGGGCTCAACCAATTCAGCTGTAAATTTCTTACTGAAAACTATTCAGACTGTTCAACTGCCCTGTTGCCAAAATGGTGTTTCAAACTGAGTGTACCAACTTGCCTGGGAGTCTGTGTCCATAAACCTCCAGAGTGGAATACCTGAGAGTCTAACCCATCAAAAGCAATCACCAGCTGTAGGTGTGGAAGCTCCTACAGCCTCATCATTACACACAAGCTGTTGTACAAGAGCTTCATGTGAGAAAAGTATTTTAGAGGGAAGATGGGAGTGGGATTGGGTTTTGCTGTTTACAGGAAGCGTGAAAGAAGCAGCTCTACTGTAGTGTTCAGGTGGGATGTTAATTCGTTTCTGGTCAAAAAGTGGCACTACAGAGTTGATGGAAAAGATGAGGGATAAGTTGTAAAAAGTCAGATACAAAACCAGTATTACTGGTCTTGGAGTCTAGAAGTCCAAAGTATGCAGGCTCCAAAACTCAGTCAAAATAAACACAATATATCTCCTGGTAGGAAAAGGGGATTTGAACAAAGCCTTCTTCAGGCTTGTTTCCCAACAGTTGGAGAGAGGATGGCTTTTGGCAGGGACAGTTTGAGATTGTCAAAAAGACTGTAACTTTTTTGTTTTTGCTTCTGTCGGACAGAAGTCTGAGAACTATGCTGTCTACAGAATATGTACTACTAATTTGCCGAAGCCCAAACAGGTTTTTTGACAATCCTTATTTCCAGTATACCCTGACGTGCCTTATATGCAAAGAGGGTGCCTTAAGGCTGGTGTCTAGACAGAGCCTTGTGTTTCAGGAAAGGGAATTAAAAGCAGGCTCTGATAGCCCTAGATTTGTAGAAAAAACTCTGTTTTGGCTACCTGCCTCTCATACTTATTGGAAAAAAAGTTAAATTTTTGTTGATTCCTGGGAAATGCAAAGATAGGGATGTCATTTCAGGTCTTGCTTCTCAGAGGGTGTGACTATATCACAGCTTGTTCAAGTGCTGCTGCTCAACTGCTGCTGTAAAGATTAAAAAGTGGGGCTGCTGTTTGTAGACAATCCTATTCCATGTCATTGTGGTAAAGGATTAATCTGACATTATAAACCATACAAAGGCAGCTCCGTGAGCCTGACCTTCTTAAATCTAAGATGAAATTATGATCTGTTTTGCACTCTGCATTATGAACTGAGTCAAGATGGTGAGTCAGTTCAGTCATGATGAATTGTAAATAATTAAACAAGGAACTAGTTAGTAGGACTGTTTGTAGTTAATAGATTCTTATTTGATGTATGAACCTTGCTCCAAATTTCCAAGATGTGCTGCCATTTCCTAGCATTGGAAGTTACTTGGGTAACGTCTGTCAGGTTTAATACCGTGCAGGTCATGTTGCGAGTGTTAGTTGCTTAGGCATCCTAAGGAATACTGTGTGTATTCATAAATACGTATAGCTGTTTCTGGTTTGTTATTTAATTATTTTTAAAACAACATCAAAACTTAGGTCCATAACAGAAAGGTTTTTTTATTCTTTGATTTTGGTTCACAGTCACTTTATCAGGAAGGCACGTAGTAGATGGTCAGTACAAAATACGTAAGGGAAGGTGAGGCAAATACTCTTCTCACCTTTCAACTCAAACACCTAGTTCTTTCGGAGATTACAGACTGAAACCTCAAGTTCAGACTTGACTGATGTATTTTATCCCTGATAATAAGTTGTCCAAAGTAGCTGCACATGAAATAACTACTGTTTTGCTGATTCACAAAGGGTAGTGTCTTGGGTCTCAGAAAAAAAATTATCTTTTGTTTTCAGATGATCTGCGTTCCTTCATAACTGCTTGCATCTTTGAAAATAGTTTCCTGTAGTGCTCCTCCATCCTTCATTTGTGGTGCTCTGCTGTTGGTGAACAGCAGGTTTAGAGTTTTGACTAATAGGCTGGGACTCAAATGGATAACCTCGATCAATTATTCATGATAGATCTGAGTAGCCAGTGTAGAACACTGGCAGCATTCATGCCTTTCTACTGTAATATGAACTGTAAACGATATAGTGATTGATAGACTACAGATGACCTTTGGTCATTTTTATTAATTCCTGTTGCTGAGTTCTGTAACCTGTTTTTCATTGCTTATGCTGTGGAGCCACTGGGTTTTTAAAAACTCTAGCTGTCCTGAGCTGTGAGAGGCTCTGAATTTACTGTTTTTTTTTCCTTATCTGTATTCTTTGGACTGGTTCTCCCTCTTTTGAGGTAAGTAGTTGTATCGTTAGGGATTTCAGTGGGTTCACAGCAGGCTTCTTGTACGTATTTAGAATAATGGTAGGTGAATGAAATAAAATGTGGTTGGGGGATTCTGTGCTGTGGCTGATGCTGAATAGATGTGAGTAGAGCTATGGGAAGGCGAGTTCTCAGCAAAAGCAGAGAAAAGAAGTGCTCCTTGCTCTTTGCTCAAGGGCTATTTCTGTTTGCCTGGTGGGTTAATACAAAAAAGTAGGTTGAAACTATAGAGGGATCGAGGTGCTTTGCTTCCCAACTGCATGCATAGGGGAGTTCCATTGTATAATCATATATTACATACATATATAATCATATATTACATCACTGTGCTGTGAAGAGCCTCAGATGCAAATTTAGCATTGCAGAATAAACTGAAGTTTTAACAGCATTCAAATGAATCTACTCAGGGTTCTGCTGGAGAAGTGTTTCCTGAAGTCCAAAAGGGGAAAAGGCTATTGAATTTTTAATTTCTTTTGCTTATAGAGTACATAAGTAGAGTAATTTGGGATTTTGCTAATTTTTTTGAGAAGTGGTCTAGGTACAGATCTACAGAAACATAGTTCTGTATTTAAACATGCTGCTTACCAGGAGTTCATAGGAGGGGCCTGTTTAGAAGGTAAAACTGAGCCCAACTTGGAAGAATTCAACACTTGCCCCTGTGCTGGAAGATGGAGCGGGATGGAGGGGAGTCCTAGTTTTTGACAACATCCAAAAGTAGCCCAAAAGTGAAAGATAAGCAAGAAATATATCTTTCATAGGAGACCTAGGTGTACTCTGTGCTGTGCGGTCTGACAGCAGCATTGTCTGTGTCAGGCTTGCAGCAATGTTTTCCCCCTGGGCCATGTAGGTCTGGAGGAAGGAACCTCTGGTGCAGATGCAACAGTGTCAGGCAAGTGGCACTCCTAGCTGGGTTTTGTGTCAAGGAATGGCTGTAACAGCGCAAGTAGCAGCCTTGTCAGGATATTGACATTCATGCTGATGGTGCCATTGATGTCTGATTTTGGCTCCTGGCATGGATATAACCTTGGTACTCTTGGTGCGAGGATCCATGCTTTGACACCATGGCTGCTCTCATGTCAGGCAGTGCTTCTTGCTGAGGGATGAAAGGGATGGCAGTGGCATGCACCGTAGTAGCAGCTAAGCCACAACTCCGTTGTTGGCAGGGATGCCGTTGTACATGGGGTTTGCACAAGCAGGGGACAAAAGTGTTCAGAAACTCTGCCACCTGAGCTCACAAGGTCGCTGCAGTCACAGGCATTAAACCACAAAATCTCTTCCCTTCAGCTTAATTCCAGGGAAAGAGCTGTGACAGGCTTTTTGCCTTATGCACTGCAGGCATTCAGGAGACTGTACCCGGTGCGTTATACAGTAATCCCTTGCTACTTCACAGTTCACCATTTGCAGTTTCAATACATCAGTTTTTTCCCCCTTGTCTTTGCCGGCTTTACTGTATTTACTGCTACTTTGTGGATTTAGCTTATCGCGGCATCTTTCTGGAACGGACTGACCCCCCACGGTATTCAAGGGATTGCTGTATTACCAAGCATTCATGCCACCACACCTGAGTCCTGATCTGTGTACCTTGCCTCTCTCAGCAGCCCTAGAACACCAGATGCCTCTCCCTCAGGAACACAAGACTTTATGCTCTGCTCTGGTGTGTTTGTGTTGGGTCTTAAGTGTAGCTGGAAGTAGGGCTGTTCTCCACTCACCAGTCCACCTTAACAGAGCATTACTAGCCAACATATTTTGTTGATCAGTGTGATTCCAACTCTGCAGCAATATGTAGACTAACCAGATGGAGGCTTGTACCTCTTGTGATTGTAAAATTAACCAGAATCATTGATAGTTATGAGAGTGATGACGGAGACCCAGGCGCTGTCAGAACAATGTGCTTTGAGGCATGCTTAAATCTGTTAAGACAATATTTCGTGTTGCTGCATGCTCAGTACACAATTTTACAGCACAGCAAGGTGCTTACGCCTCACTCAGCTGTGAGGGTGGATAAAGGATGAAAATTATTCACTTATGAATTTGACTCAGCAAAGAAGGTGCAGGGCATAGCCAAGGAATTTTAGTCAGAGGTCTGGGTGACTGGGTTTGTGGGTTTTGTTTGTTTTATTTTTTTATTACAAAAAACAGGATTTTCTAACTTTCTGAATAAAACAAAGTTTTTTAATTGGAATCTAGTGTGAGAACTTTCAAGGAATCAGTGAGAAATTTGGAAGAAACAGCTGGAAACAACAGTGGAGAAGGCAGTGCCATCTCTATTCTCTTCCCATCACACAGCCCACAGATGTACTGTAGTTCCCTATTCATTTACATCAGTGACTAAAGGACCTATTTAAATGAATGAAGTTAACGAATTAATAAATGCAGGATGAGGAAGAAACCTGCATTACAAGAAGTACTTTGTTCTTAGATATTGAGAGTAAGAGTTTGGTTTTATATTTCGTAACATAGCACGGACTGCTCTTTGCTGTGTTTTGTAATACATCCTTAGTAACATGAGATTGCACCACAGATTCCTGCTATTAAATGGTTATTCAGATGTGTTGCGCTACTGGCAACTTTTTGCTTGCATATGAATTATTTGGTGTTTGAATTAGTGAAACGTGGATTAGCAGTGTTTTTGCTTTGTTAGTGGTACAAGCAGATACTTTAGCCATGTGGTCGTCGGATACAGTCGTTTTGTGTATGAGCTTCTCAAAATAATGCCTGCTAGTGCCTCTGTAATTAAACATCTGTCAGGGTTTTAGAAATGCCCTATGGGTTTTCTTTTGCGGGGGAGGAGGGAAACAAGCCCCTGCTTTTAGGGGAAAAAATGCTGTAAGAGGAAAATACATTTTAGCCATTTTTGCAGGAGGGCAAACTTAGGAGATCAGCATCTTTCTTCTCCATTTTAGCTGATGTAAATAAGCAGTAAATTTATTGAGACATCCGGTGCAAAACTGGTGTGAGAACAGAACTTTGGGCCTCGTGTGGCAGCTTGAGCAGATGGGTGCTTCTTACTATTTCTTAAAAACTGAAATGACAGGGAGATTAGGGTTTAAAAATCACAGCTTCTGTCGCATGCATTAATTAAAGGGTTTTAGTGTAATAATTCTATCTTATTGTTCTAGAGCATATGCTCAGCTACTTTCAGTTTTTAAAAGTACTTGTCCCTTCTCTGGGAGCCACGACTGTTTTTTCAGTTAAATTCCTTCTGATTAAAGGTCCCTGAGTAGTCATTGCCTTCATATACTGAGACCAGCTCCATTTTCTCTATGCTACGCTGATAATGGGGTCACTGGGAGATTTCTGAATTACAAGTTCTAACTGAAGTTATAGCGCTTCAGGGATGCTTTGGTGCTCAGCACAGTCTGATGCGCCTCAAAGTACCATTGGAGCACCTGGGGCAGTGGCTCATACCTTTCCATTCCTGACTTGTTTTGCTCAGAGGGGAACCACTGGAGAAATTTTGGTAATTTCCTCTCAGGTCAGAAATACCATCCTACTTTTTAACATGGAAAGAAGTTGAACCCAGTGTCTACAGTGATCTAGCAGAACTACAATTTTTTTTTTAAAATTTTTATATGCCTGCAATAGGCTGTCCTTTACTACTTTTTCCCTGCAAAATACAAACCTGCAGATTTTTCAGATCTGAAAATGGCACATATCAAGAGTACAGATGTAGCAGTGATGTCATTGGCCGGCTTCTGGAGTCCCAGACTGATGGATTGTGACAAGGCTGCTTAAAGAAAAAGGCCCTTAAAGTAACTGTCATGCAAGTTTTATTTAAAAATATCAGTCCTGTGAACACTGTGGATTTGTTACTGGTTTTGCTTCTTCCAAGAAATCCTGACATTGCCTGAAAGAGGAGATGTTCATGGAATGAACTCCTTCTGGGGAATTAACTAATTAAGAAGGTCGGGCTTCTGTGTTCTTCCAAACTGTGTATTCCGAGGCTGCAGTGTAGTGTCAGGGCTCCTGTAAGTGCCTGATAGAACATGCAGTTTGAGGATGGGTGAAGACCTGTAACCATCTGCCAAGCTGGTGATCCTTGTGAGTCCCTTCCAGTTGAGAATGTAGTTCTCATTCTGATCTGGTGCTGGACTTCAGCAAAGGAAAAGGAAAGAAGTGGTGCCAGTCCAACTGCTTTCCTGTTTTGCCTTTAAAGGTGTGGTGGAGGTGGCATCCGTTTCCAGCAGTTTGCTGGAGAACCTGTCTTGAGAGAGCCAGTTCAGTGAGTAAGTAGGCAGACTTGATCTATACTATCTCTGACCATCATCCCCTGATAGACATGGGCTTTGCATCTGACTTTTGCAGATACATTAGCTCTGAGATGAACTTCGCGGTGAGTAATAAAATGATAATGATCAAAAGTTGTCTGTCTCTTTCTTTCTGGTTTGTTTTGGTGTGGGGTTTTTTTGTTTGTTTGTTGGGTTTTTTTTGCCAAGCTGGGAAATGCCACTCCCAGGAGTTGGGAGCAGAACCTCACAGGAGCTGTTGTTGTTCTTCACCTCATTAAGTGCTACAGCTCCCTGTAACGAGCTGTTAAGCTGTTAGAGCAGGCTGATCTATCTTTAGACTGTATTGGCCCATTATCACCCTGAGTGTTCATGTCTTAGAGGGCAGGACGCACCAAGTAAGGGATTTCTTAGATCCTCTTAGATGCAGGAAGAAGCTTGGTTAGAAGAGGTAGGTTGTCACCCACCTGCAACAAGACAACCATGGTAAAAGTGGCTGTCAGTCTATTTCTAGTTTTAGGTGAATGGAAAGCCTCCTCAGAGGGAATTTCAAAGAGAGGTGAGACTTGTTCGATGGTGGATCTCCATTTTCAGACTTCAGCCGTCTCTGCAGAGCGAGTCTGCAGAATGGAGAAAACGAAATTGGCAAGGATTTGAGTTTGAGAAGACTGGCAGAGGGAGAAAGAAACTCTTCACAACCCCTCCCAGTCCCTTTCAACTCGAATTATGGAATCCATCAGCCTAGAATTTGAAGTCAACTTTAACTGAGCTTATTCTGATACTTCAAATTTCTTATATTTAATTTTAAAATGTAGGTTCGAAAAATTTCACAAAAGCTACTTAATATGAGTCTAAGATCTAAGTGTGCTTATTTTGAAAGTATTCTCTGTAGCAGTGTGATATAATAATGTGTAAACCACTGCTTTCCACAGAAAACAATTAATTTCTTATGATTCAGTAATGTTGTTAGACAAAGTATTACTTTGTTTTTCTGATTTTTTTTCAGCCCGATAACAAGATGACTCAGTAACCTGGATAATTAGGTTACATAGAAACAATTTCTATTAAAAATACAGGGTTTTGTTCTTAATATTAAAGCTTGAATTTGCTACCAGTATCAGTAGATCGCTTCTGAACCAAAACAGGATATGTATAAAAACTTCAGTTCCATTTTGAAGGCACTTCTCCTTGTAAATACAGGAGTAAAACACTGCAATAACAATGCGTTTTTTAGTTAGCCAAGTGAACAGACCTTTAAAAGAGCAACTGTGGTACTCACATATTTGATTTGTTTCAAACTAAGGATTGTATTTTACTACAATATTAAAAGTACTCTATAGTCTTAAAAGTTTTACGTTGTTTCTATTCGGAGGATTTCCAGGGTAAAACTGTACTTTGCTTTGAAGTCCAAGAGTAAGCATCAAGAAAATACTTAGCACAATGCAAATGCCAATAATACTGAGCTGTGTGAAATTCTTGGTAGTTTAATTGAAGTCTGAATTTTATGCTTAGGTTGAGGAAGCATGAATTTCTTGGGCAAGAGTTACTGCCTAAAGGAAATTTTTTGACTTTCCGTAAGTGTAAATATAATGCAATGTAAAGAAAATTAAGAAGAACTGAAGAGTGGGGTTAAGAGATGATGGGGGAAGGAGAAAAGCAAGGAGAAGATAAAACAGTGTTTATTTTAAATTTACCTTTTTTCATAATGACTGGGACTTCTTTTGCCTTGCATAATTACTCAGAACTTCACTGCTGCTAGTTAACTAGAGTTGGAAGAAGGAGTAACCAGACTACAAACTCTGATCTAAGCACTCATTTGTAGTAAATGACGAAGACTAGATATGGTGAGGAGTTACAATCAGTGTAGCTGTTTTCAATGCGTTGCATCTTGAAAAACTGTCAGTGTACCTACTTACAGTTTCCTGTCCTGGCCAGGGCAGGTAGTCAAGGACCCAAAACTAAAATTAAGACAGAGACTTATGCCGAGAGTTGCGTCAGGTAGAGGACAAATCTTCTCAGTTAGCTGGAGCTAAGAGACACTCTTGCTTCTGGGTAATGGTGATCTTCCTCCAGAGGATAGAGAAGTTTAATCTCCGAGGGATTGAACAACTTTCTCATGGTTGTTCATGGGACTAAAGTATGTAGTAAACCCAAAAACTGTGCCTTGGAATGTCTTTGCCTGCCTTTTAAATAAAAAAACATCCACCCTCTGAGATACAGGGTTTTTTTGTTTTGTTTTGTTTTTTTCTGGTGAAGCACAGAATAGAGCAAGACGAAAGGACAGAGTACTGATGGCTAGCAAGAAGGATGAGTTCACAAGATACTGGAAGGGTGTGGGAGAAAGAGGTCCAGAAGGCCTTTCATAAAGGTAGAAGGTATTACACCTGTGTAATGAGCTTTTCCACAGGTTTAATAATACAGAAAAGTAGACAGGCAGATTGAAACAGGAAGGGCAAAGAAGAGAAGTGTTGGGGTAAAAAGTCCTTTAGTGGGGACTCTGTGGAGATGGAAAGGTTAATTTACCCTCATAGCTGGTGGAAAGTGCTTGCTGCTGAATTCTGCATGCTGCTGTGGAGGGTGGCTTTCACACCTGTGACCTTAAACACTGACCAGCGCAATCTAGAAACTGTTCTAAGGATTCCCTTCTCATGGGAAACCTTCTTGCAAATCCCAAATAAGATGAAAAGAGGTATCTCATAATGTAGAATTTGTTAATTATAGACAAGGGAAAACTTTAAAGGTGCTTTAAAAAATAATAAAAAAAAGGAGGTATGGGGAATTGTCAACTAAGAGCTTGGGAAATACACAAAATTAAGACAGAGATTTGGAAAGTCCCTGGTAAAACTCTGCTCATTTATGTTCTTGTATTTTGCTGAGAACTTTCATTCTGAAATAATGAAGGAATTATGTGTATTAAATCTAAGTCTTTAAACCAGGCATTTTTTTTTTGAATTTACTTTAAAGTGATGCTTTTTACTAAAATATCCTTAAGCTGCATGTTCTGACTTTGTTACCATTGCTTTCCATTCCTGAATACCCAAATGGAAAAGTGCGGCATCAGGAAGGAGTCAGTGGTTTGATCTTGATAGTATGGAAATGAAAATAGGCGCCAGAAAACCAAGTGCACTTAGCTACCCAGTGACAGGTAGGGTTTCTATATGAGGCAGAACATGATGAAACATGCTGGTCTTCTGAAAGCTATGCCTTGTGAGTGAAAGGATGTGAGGTATGTTTTAATGCCATAAAATAGGAGTACCAAAAGTCTTTCATTGATGCAAAAAATCCCAGGCGTTTTGTATCAGGACTTCCCTAAATATCAGGACATTCCCCTAAATATTTTTCTTTTTTTCTCTCGGGGAATAGAGTTTACTTCATTTAGCCTTCTCTGAGGCTTTTGTCTTGAGGTTGAGTTCAGAATGTAAAAATATACTTTCTTCTCTTCCTCATTACATTGGGCAAAATCTGGAGTTTCTTGAATGCCCTTTCCAGGAATTTTGAATTTGAGAATGGGTTGTTGCAACATCTTGCTTTGTCCTCCTGTGACCGTAAACCAGTAGTCTGGTTGCGAGTATTAGCTACTGTCTGCACAGATACTTGTTTTCTTGTGCAAGTTACTGCTCACTGGTTTACTTTCCTGTTAGCTGTATATAGGTGAAGCTTCTCCCACTCCTGCAGCACTTTCTTAATTGACAGTAATGCCCTCTCAATTAGCACTTGGCAGGCAAAGTTTTTTGCATTTGTGAGGTCTTTATATTTTCTTCTCCTGTATTTCTGTATTTTTCCCAGTTCACGTGAACTTTTCCTTTGGAGAGGAGCATGTGGGCTAAGTGATTACTGTACATCAGGAAGGACACTGAAAAGAAAGATAGAGATTGGCATTACCTCATGCTATTGCTGACTGCCCAGACATTGGCCTGTTTTGACAGAGACCTTCTACAAAAGAGAGGCAATGAATAGAAGTCAAACCCTCTCTGTCAGAAGTTTTCTTTCCTCTAAAATGGATGCTTTTCTATCATCTGAAAACATGGTGCGTCCTGTAAAGTAACCTATGTGAACCTGTTGGGAGCTATTTATTTCAAGGAAGTTTTAGGTTAAAAAAAAAAAAAATTGTGTAATATAGTTAATTATGTAGAAAACCCCTGGTATTTCTGTAGTTATATCTGATATTACTGGATGCAGATTTATTTTCTCGGTGCCTGTCATCATCACGTCAGCACACCTCAGTCCTGCTGGGAGCATTTGTCTGTTGTGAGGATGGAGCACTGACAGGTTTCCTGTACCTAGTCACCAAATGACTTGTGTCCCCATCACACAGAGGCATAACAGCGCGTATGGGTTTGGTTATGGACGGCAGGAGAGGAACTCGAAGTGAGGACTACTTTTCCCAAATTCACAGCTGGTGCAAGATGTAATGAGAAGAGCTGTGGGATTGCTGCCTGTCCCTTCCTCGTCCCACAGCTCTTTCAGTGCTGCGAGGTGGGCTCTGTCTTTGTCTTTTGGAAGTGTGGCAGTTGCTCACATGTATGGCAGTGACAAGATTTGCACTACCCGTGTAATGGACTCCCGTTCAGTGCAGGGATGGGACTGTCCTGAGCGGGTGATGAAGCAGCGAGGAATACCTCCCAAGGCTTGCCTCTGTGGGCAGCTGTGCCCCCCGAGGGCCCTTGTGTGGGGTAAGCCTCTTTGATTGGTTGTGTTTGTTTGGTGACTTTTTGTTATATTTTTTAAATGTTTTATGGTTTTATTCCCCAACTTGGCAGTGATCCCCAGCGCAGAAGACTCGGCTGATGGCGACAGGAGGGGCGCGTGGGTATGGAGGGAAGGTTTTTTGACAGAGATTTTTAAATTCTTTTTGGTGGGTTGGTTTTGGGTTTGTTTGGTTTTTTTTTTTTTTGGGGGGGGGGGGGGGAGAGGGNGGGGGCGGTGTGTTAAAATGTGTTCGGGGGTGATGTTGCGCGGTGGGTGAGGTTTAGGAGCAGGAGGCGGTGACGATGGGTTGGGAAGCGGCTCAGCCAAGGCTCATCCGCTGGGCGGCCGCGCCACCTGCCGGCGCTGGGCTGAACGGCCGGCGCCGACACCTCCCCTTCCCCTTCCCCTCCCTCCTCCTCCTGCTGCTGCCCAGCCTGCTTTTGGCTCTGCAGTCCGCGGCTGCCCGCTTCCTGCTTGCTGCCGAGCCAGGGGCTGACATCGGCACGCGGGGAAGATAGCTGCGCCTTTTGTGACAGTGGAAAGATGCCGGAGCTCCCTCGCAGGCGGTGTCCTGTACAAGTCTGACTTACCGGGGCTCTTCGGGGAGCGTCAGGGGAAGGTCAAACATGCTGCCCATGGTGATAAGTCCATAGGCTGGGGTTTTAGCTGAGCGCATTACCTGTGCGTGGGTGAAGATGCCAAGGTGAAGAATGCTCCGTAGTGCTGAGAGCGCGTGGCTGAACTCCTGGGAATGGTTAGTTCAGCAGCTCGAAGCCCCTCTGGAAGCTGTGTGCTTCTCTGATTAAAAGAGCTGAAGCTGAAATCTGTTCGATGTGATGTCTGTGCCATAAGGACTAGTTATGACCAGGACCTGTCAGGTGTGCGGGTGGATTAAATCGCGGATTAAATGCCTCTTAGTGAATAGATTTAAAATTATTCTGACTTTGAGGAGGACTTTCAAAACACTTCTTTTTTTTATTTTAATTTTTGTGACCTGGACCTAATCTGTATTTTTGCCAGAGTAGTTGTATTAGTAAGTACATCTTTGTGTGGTCCTACTGGACACACACGCATTCTTTCTCTCTCGCTCTTTCTGTAAATATCTGGGCAAACATCTGTTTTTCTGCTATTTAAGAGTCTGAATTAACTAGATAAATTTCTTAAGCCCATTCTTCTTTAGGCAGGTTTTATTTCTGTCTGGAAGCAGTCTTCAGGAGCCAACTGTGGTTGGGATAGGGGATGTCCTACCTTGTAACAGGAGGGTGTGGATAAATTGCAAGTAAGCAATGTGGTCTTTATTGGTAACTTAATGTTTTACTTTTTTTTTCTTTATCTCTCTGGAGCTTTATGTGCATAAAGGCAGACCCTGCAACTGATACACAGCTTGGGTAGTGGGATGTGGGATAGTTTGGTTACCCCAGTTCCCCCTCTTCCCTACCAAGTGTGTGTCGACTCCCCAGTAGTGTTGCCTGACCAGACGCATTGTGCTCTGCTGAGAAAGCAGATGGCCTTCCTGAATTTCAAAAAAATCAGGTCCCTGTAAGTCCTGAACACCGGGAATAATTAACACTTAAACTCCTCAGACGGAGAGATGTCAGTACTGCTTCTTGCAAAAATACAGCAAGCCACAGCTCTTGCCCAAGAACCAGCAGCTTGTTACTTTTCCCAGTGAGATGTTTTCCACCCTGCCAGATTTTCATGTCTGAGCGGACAAGCTTTGCACTGAAGTGGCAGACATCTTTCTGTTTAAGGACACCTCATAAGTAACTGATCATTGACATTTTAAAATCTTCCCTTGTTAATCCCATGACAGGCACAGGGATCTTCCACGTTACTTTCTAGGGCCTTGCTCTCAATATGGAGACAGGAGACGTTGACAGGGTTAACAGAGCCTCTTGGCCATATTGGTGTTTGCAAGATGCTGCAGATACACGCGTAGAAGTTTTGGGATTTTTTTTTTTATCAAACCAAGTTTGTAAGTTGCCCTTAAATATACTTCCCTACTCCCTTGTATGGAAAGTAGTAAAATGAGTGCTGGGGAAAAGAAATAAATCTGAAGTACTTTCTGGGCTTTCTGCATTTGATTGTTTGGTTTTCTATTTTTAATTCTTTTGAAAAGGAGAAATTCCAAATTAAGCCAGCCTGTGGCAGTGTTTTTCAGCATTTCTTTTGCTTCTGCTGTATTTAAAGCTTAAGCCTTAGTGGTAATTGGAAAAGTGGAGAAGCTTGCTATGCACTACGTGCAGTAGTTAGTTTCAGATTTAATAATGTTTTAGCATTTTCACACAGCTGTTATTAAAATGAGTGGGTGATATAAATAATCATGGCTCGCAGGTGCAGAATTACTGTTTCTTTGTCTATGAAGCTTATTTTTAAAAGTGATGTGTTTCTGTTGCTATTTTTCAAATAGATTTGATTTCTCTTCCCCATTTTCCTTTAGCATAACAAAGTTTCTATTATTTGGAAGATTCATTACAATACATTTAGAGCTGGTACTTCTTTTTTCAATACATCTTTGAGACATCCGCTTTTCTCCTAGCCTTTCTGAGTTACATCATGCACCCTGGGATGATTCTCATATTTTCTCCTTCCAAAACGGAAGACTTCCTCTGTCTCTTCCAACAGACATTAATAGATGATTGTATTTATTTATTTTATTTTTTAAATGATATCTTAAAGGTTACTTTTCCCCCTTACTCATTTTTCAGATTAGTGAGACTTTAAAAAGCAGTAATTTACGTGAGGCCAGGACTTTGGTGGTTTTGTGAGCTCTCAAAATTACCTCTCAGTATAAAAGGAAAAGTGTCAAGGAAAAATGCTCAAGCTCCAAATCCCTTTTAGAGTGCATTTTGCCTGCAGACAGCTGCCCTTTCGTGCTGGAGGTGGTAGGTTCCAGCCTGCTTTGTCTAGTAGCTCTTCAAGGGGATTATGGAAGTTGCCAGTAAAAAGGCTGATGTCTTTAGTGATCTGCATACGGGTGTTGCTGAGCCGTTTCAAGCCAGGTTTGAAAGGCCATTTTCTTTGCTGGAACTGCCTTCCATAGTTACTGTTACCACAAGGGAGGACGCTGGAAAGAAAGGGAAGGCGAAAGGAAAGCCTACTTACCTAGCAATTAACCAGCCAGCAAATAGCCCTGTCCCATGCAGACAATAGGAGCAAACACTGAATGGAGAGCCAGAAGCTGATTGCAGGGGAGCTGTGTCTGGCAGGCAGGACCTCCAGCCGCTTCTCTTGAGGCCTTTGGCTCAGGGCTGCAAATTGTGTTGGAACACAAGCCCTATGAGGAGCGATTGAGAGAGCTGGGGTTGTTCAGTCTGGAGAAGAGGAGGCTGAGGGGAGACCTTATCGCTCTCTACAACGACCTGAAAGGGAGCTGTAGCCAGCTGGGTGTCGGTCTCTTCACTCTGGCTACAAGTGATAGAACAAGAGGACACAGTCTTAAACTGTGTCAGGGGAGATTTAGACTTGACATTAGAAGGAACTTTTTCACAGAGAGGGTGATCTCTCAGTGGAATGGGCTGCCCAAGGAGGTGGTGGAGTCACCGTCCCTAGAGGTCTTTAAGAAAAGGTTGGATGATGTACTTGGTGGCATGACCTAGATATTAGGGTAGTGTGTTATAGGTAGGATGGTGTGTTGGTAGCAGGATGGCAACGGGTTAGGTAACAGGTTTGGCTAGGTTAGGTAATAGGTGATAGGTTGGACTTGATGANATGGCAGCTCATTAATGTGCCAGCACGGCGGGGGAAAACGGCCGAGCCGCCACTGCAGCTGTGCGGGTTGATTTTGCCTATTCATGACTGCCTAATTGAATATTCATGTGTGCCAGGTAGTGCACGCACAGTTGTGAAAAGGGGCCTCCTTAATTGCTGAAAAATCACGCCGCTAAGATGTGAAGTCGCAGTATGGGGGGTGCAAAGTGGAAGAGGGCCGACTGTACTTACAATCTAAGTTCCCCTTTCTATCATGTGCTACTGTATTTTGTGTGATGGACATACACAGTAGAGATTCTCAACTACCTTAAATCTGTTAACAGAGCCACCAGCCATGGTAGCATGGCCTTCAGCAGGCTAAACAAGGTAAATTAGGTCATGCAGAGGTCCTTATTTCTGTAACTGTTGCCTCTGTTACCATGCAGGGCTTACTGGCTGTAGCTTAGGTATTTCTGCAGAATGCTGTTTGACGGCGCAGCTGTACCCTCTGTTTTTAGACTGAGTAGCTGTAGTAAGGGGCTTCGTGATGTATGGCAATGTGCTACCCATGCTTAACAAATTATATGAGAAATGAAATACTGGATGAGGAATGTTAAGCTGTATGGGATGACTGCCAGTCCATAGCTTTGGCCTGTAAAGCCAAAGCCGAAGTGCATTCTCCTTAATGCACTTGAAGGAAGGGGAACAGGTGGTAGTTGGGAAGATGCTGTGGGGCAGACATTGTGGCAAATCTGACTGTTGGAATGAAAGGGAAAATCTCCCAGAAGATTTACTACTGTTTGGGTCTATGTTTGGAGGGGCTATAAGGCAGGCTGCCACTTGCTTAAAAAAATCTGAGTCGTACTTGCAGAGGAGATGCAAAATTATTTTGGATGCATCAAGGCCAATTGTACTTCTCTTTCTGTGCCTTAAAAAAAAAAAAAAGCCAATGCCCCAAAAACCACAACAGCCCCTACCCAAATCCAACCCTCTCAAAGTTAATCACATACCCTCCTGTCTTAAGGGTCTTATATCCATTCTTTTTCCTCCTTCTACCTGCACTAAATTTCACAGGGAGGGCCATACACAGAGAAATGCCCAGCAGCTGCAGGGCATACTGGAGGTACTCTGCCTAGGTTTTGGACCAGTTCATACTGTATTGCTATTAACTCTGAAATTACAACAAAGCTGTGTTCAAGTCAAATTGGTATCATCTGGCCTAATCACTTCCTAATTTTGTAGAGCATTCCAGGGGTTTTATATCCCATAATTTTCTTTAAGTATGTTATGAGCAGCAACATTTAAGGCAGTGCCAAATTGTACGGTTTTCATTTTGGCAAGCAGTCTCTGCAATGTGATTTTGTATTGGTTCTGTGTATGTATTTCTCTCTCCATTTATTTTACCCACAATTTTTAGATGAGTAGTTACCATTCTCTCACTGCTTTCCATGCGCCAGACTTTTCTGCATCTAGTGATGTGGAACTGTGAAGGTGCTTGCACATTTTAAGCCATTGTAGTCCTTTGCTCTGGTTCAGTCTGTGAGTGGGAGTGATGGACCCTTTCTTTGCATCTACTTACGCACTTTGGCATTACATTTCCTAAAGAAGGAAAAACAGGTTTGAGGTTTTGTGACATCATGTTGAGGAGACAACATTATTATCACTGATTGATAAAACTGGTTGTCACGTGACTCCCAAGACTATAAGTGCCTTCTGTATTTCTAAAAATGCCAGTTTCTTGGTGATGTGCATTGCCTGACTGTAGCTGGAGCAGCCCTGTGTGAGGTGGGAAGACATCAGGATGCTCTTGAAGCTCAGAAGTCAAAGAGGGGCTGTGAGGCACGACTGGGAAGTCCATTGCCAAGTGTCAGAAAGGGCTGTGCTGGAGATGTGAGTAGGATGTGGCATAAGCATGGGGACGAGATGCATTCTTCTCAGACAGCAAAAGCCCTGCTGAGTTCTTCTCTACCCTTGGGTAAATCTAGTGTGGATGAAGGGTGATAAAAACTACAGCTTCACCTGTGGATAAGTACATCTTATTTCATGGGGCTTTTTACCTGCTGCATTTGCCTGCTGTATTTCTTTGAGAAATACACAGGTGAAAGGGTTGGTAAGTCATGACTAGCTCCGCCACTGCCTGGAATTCCTATGCACCAGGTATAGAATGATGTACCAAAAAAATGCCATTGAGGAGGTGCAGAGGGATGTAGTCAACACTGGAAATGTTGTGTCTGTGGTACACTGCCAGCATTGGATGTGCACAGGTGCGAAGCTGAGGGGATATTGGAATCATTTGTACATGAAGCTGCTCTTTGTCAATTGGCCTTTGGGAGCCTTGTAGCATTGGTGCCCCTGATAACAACAAAGCCAAATACTCTTCAAGAAAACATTATATGCAGGTAGCTGGGGGAAAAAAGTTCACTGTGAACTTTCAGGCTGGTTTTTCTGATAGATGTATCTAAGAACGTGCACTTCAGTGCGACAGATTCTGGTCCTGATATCCCTTCTAGCCTGTTTTCCTTACTTACTTTGTTGGTGTCTAGTCTCTCGATTGTGCATGAAATTCCAATAAACTTGCTGGCATTTGCATCTGTGGCTGTGTGGATGTGGGATGGTTTCAGGCTTCCCTTTTCTTTTTGAGGGAAAATAGTGACCCTTGAAATGTGACATAACTCTAAAGCATTTCTGCTGTGCAAAGGAATTTTTAATTTTACTGATACAGGGAATTCCTTGTAGAAAGGGGTCTTTTGTGTGCTATATTTTAACTATTCTCAGACTTAGATTTTACTCATCTTAAAAGGTTAGGTTTCAGATTTAATCAACTAAAATTTTTGTGCTTTTTCCAGTCATTTTGGTGACATTTCAGATTCTTTCTGAAATGCAAGACTAATCCAGTATTTCTAATGATAATAATACTAATCTGTAATAATTCAGAAACCTCAACATGTGCAGTCCAGGACTGAACAACCTTTATTAAATTAGTTTGATGGTTGCCTATTCATGTTTTTTGCTGTCCGGATTGTAAAAGTTCTGTGGGCTTTGTTTCCATAAGCAGCAGGTGTCCTTCTGGACAATGCTGGAGAGATTAGTCAAATGGCGACCAGGGAGTGTAGGAGTGGTGGGCTCAGCTGGCCTATCCAGCTTTTGTCCCCTGCAGTGTCCCCAGTTCTGCAGAGGAAAGGAGACAAACAATGTAACACAGCCCTTCAGCTGTTTGCACACTGGGCATGGCAATACAATGCATTTGACAGCGATAGTAAAAAGTAACTTGCAGGTAAAGTTAGAAATTGTGGAGGGTAAAGTTAGTGAAATGAAAAAAAAACTGACCCTGGCCTGACCAAAACCAGGACAGTGCCTAAAACAATTAAATTTTCTTTGGTCAGATAATAGTTTTCCCATCCTGGGCCTGTTCCCAAAAAATAGGGTTACAAAACTGCAGTTCTTATTTCTCTATTTGAGAGATTATGCTTTTGTGATCAACCTTGTTTCCCAAGAAATAACTTGCTTGAAAGCAGATAGTTCTCATCATGTGTCCTTGGCCTGAAATTGCTATCTGTGAGATTCAAAAATCAATGAGAAGTTGTTTTAGAAACTAGTATTAAAATTTAGATGCAGAAAAGGAGAATGGAGACCATGAATACAAACTGTACCAAAGGGTTGCTAGTTCTGCTTGGTAAACCCATGACCTGGGTGTATTTTTTTAAAGCATGGAAGTACAGTGTTGCTAGAAATGTACAGTTGGGTCTCCTATATCATGGACCCGCGGTCTTAATCGGGTTCCGTGAAGCCCTACTCCCATGTTGAATGGCAGCTCATTAATATGCAAATTTGCCCCATACCCTCACATGGCCCCCCGATGCTGTTTCGGCACTGTGTTGCTCTGTATCAGTGTCTATGTCGGCCCTTCCTGGCGCCTGCAGCCACCCCGCGCTGGGAAAAAACCCTTGGCCAGGGACACGGGTGCAGGGAGCTGCCTGCGCCGCTGTCCTGGTGTCTCTCGGGGTGGGTAGACCTGGTCTCTCCATACTCAGGGTAAACGAGTTTGTCTTGGTGAGTCACTCAAGAAAGTCTCGGACACCTGAGAGTGTGTAAATCTTTAATAACTGCACGGCAGTGGCTCCGGGGGAGCGGTCCTGCTGCTGCGGCAGCAGGTCGCACATGTGCAGTTGTGAAAAGGGGTCTCCTTCATCGCTAAAAATTCATGCCGCTAAGATCTGAAGCCGCAATATGGGGGGTGTGAAGTGCAAGAGGGCCGACTGTGTAGCTAATTGCATGGAAGTGGAAAGCTAACTTCCCATCACTAGCTACACCAAAAACGGGGGAGAAAAGTTCAAAAGTAGTAAGAAAAAGTGATGTAACATAAAACCAGAAAACACCTTGCTCATGACCAAATGAAGGCAGGACTTCCTGGGGCACTTGGCGTTTGCTCACCTTGTGCCTCTGAGCTACAGTATGGAATGGCATTACTCCCCTTTCCCCTTCACATAGCTGGAGGGAAACCTCTATGGGGTCAGAGTGTTGGCTGACTGATAAACCATCTGTATCAACTAGCATCAAGAACTGTGTTGGGTTTCTGCCCTGTTAAAAACCTTAAACCTCAGCCAAAACCACTCACTGCCAATTCTAAAATTAGTTAGCGAGAAAGCAGAGATATTAGTTGATTGTGTGTTTTCCACCCTTCAGTATCACCCTCTTACCTGCTAACCTACTACATCCTCTGTGCTGATTGCTCCAGTCTAATCCGCGGTCACCTTTTTTCTGAATAGTTGGGGAACTGGTGTAGGAGCCTCTGCAAACAACTAATGACATGTAAAGCAAGATGAGCTTTGCAGAGAAGCTGTATCTCCTATTAAAACAGCATAACTTTTTCTTCTCAGTATCTCATTGGGGCATTCGGGCCGTGTGCCGTAGGCAAACCTAAGAGGGTTTGTAGGAGTTGTCTCTCACTTCACGCCCACTTTGTTGTTGCTGAATGGTGCAGTCGGAACAGAAAGAAGGGGAGGTGACAGATAGCATGGGGAGTATAAAAACTAGACACACACAGGCAGCTAGAACAGGGGGCATGCCTCGTGTAAGTAAGACCAGTCCTCCTCTGCAAAACAGATACCACGTCTCTTTGAAGAGCCTGACCTATGCTCAGAGGATAAACCTGCTGCTAAGGAGACTCGTGGTCTCACTGTTGAATGCTCCTGGGGTCCTTTCCCAAGCTAACCACGTAGGAAATTAGTATGACAGGAAGGCTGGTTTTGGCATATGTCTATAAAGCAGTTATAGTGTGTGGGTATTTGCTCTATCAGCACAGCAAAGTAAAACCCCTCTAAGGGGTTTAGAGTTTTGTTTACTAGACTAAAGGAAGGAATAAGTCAAGCTTTCTGCCCCCTGCCCCTCCCCCTCCTCCCCCCTAAAGGATGGATTTTCATACATTGATAATCCATGTTTTGTCCATATAGATTTTACAGTCCAAGTGGTGTTTCACCTCCTCCCTTGACATTTATCCCGCAAGCGGCAAATACATGTAATTGTGTTTCTGCTCATCAAGAGTTTTCCTACGTGCAATTGTGTCTGATTGTTGTTGATAGGCTACAGTGCTCCAGATGACATAATTCTTCTGGAGCTTGGCACTCTTGGGGAGGCTGCAGACATTGGCTGGTCACCCTTCCATCTTCCCTCAGCCATGTGAGGGATGCATAACTCTTCATCTTTATTTTTTAGTGAGTCACTTTTCTGTGACAGTTCTGAACTCCTGCTGAATTGTCAGATCCTGCAGATTTGCAGATCTGCATAGATATTCTGGGAACATAGACTTTTTGTGGGCCTTCCTTTAACAGGGTAAAAGACCTGATTTTCTGCCGAAAAACTGCTTTTTGCCTTTTTTTCCTCTGCTGTGTCCCATTTTATTGTGCTTACTGTGGGCTTTTGCATAATGCCCATTACTTTGGTGTGTATATATTTATATATATATATATTGTTATATGTATATAGACAATACAGTGTGACCAGCAAGGACATCATGTGTCGTCTTAAGAGGGGTAGTTTTATTTTTATAATGGATACTTTTAGTTGTGAAGGCTAAGCTGAAGAATTTCATTTAGTACGCTCATATTTAACTTGCCATCTATTGTAACATCTGTTATTTTCAACATTGCTGCTTCCCAGTTTTTTCCCTCCCACTGCATGGGTTTTTTGGATCATTTCCCTTCACTTGTCTTAGCCTGCTTTTTTCCTCAGAATGAATCTCATTTGATTATTTTCAGACTGTGTTTCTATTCTCTGAGTCCCTATGCATTATTTCCTTGTCCTCATTTTTACGGCTCCTCCAAATGTGATATTTCCTGGAGATTTAAGTTAGCATGCTGTCTAGAGTCTCTTCTGGATCATTAAAGAAAATACCAAGTGAAATAGGACCTAATACAGGTCTTAGCAATATTGCACCTTTTTCCAATGTTATCCTTTGCTTTTATCATGATGTATTTGCAGCCGGTTTTCAAATCGAGCCACAGCATTCTTCTGAAAGTGCAAATTGCTGTCAAATGTTTACTAAAAATCAAATACATCACATCTGCTTCTTTTCCTTCGACTCCTGGTGTTGTAACACTAGCCAGAAAAGGGGCCAATTTCTAACCGGTTCTGCTCTTCTGAATAGAAATCACAGTTTCATTGTCCTCAGGCTTGTAGCCTGGTTTACTTTATAGGAAGCCTCATGAATTAAAACAGCTGCGCAGCCCACTCTGAAATTTGGTTTTGTGGAGCAACAGTGCTGGGAAGAAAACAAGTGGAGCTTATGCATGTGAGGGGGAGAAAGACGAGGGATATTTGTGAGTGGGAGGAAGGGGAGTCACTTTTATCTGCCTGTGTAAGGTGAAGTCACTAAGTGATGGCAGTTATGTGTATTTCTGAAGAACTGCTCAAATACCTGAATGTTCCTGTGTTTCTAGACCAGGGCTTTCTTATAGTTAAGTGTTGTGCACTGTCCTGCTTTGCTTTCTCATGGCCTGCAAGGCTGTTGATATTTGAAGCTGAAGACTTGAAATGGCATCAGCAGCTGGGCACCTTGGAATTTCCTCTGCTTGAACTGTTATCCAGGTATCTGTGACACAGAAAAGCTGTAGCACTTCAGGGTTGTGGTAAAAGGACTTTTCTCACTCTTAAATACAACAGATAAACAGCTGCTTTGGGTAAGAACCGAAGGAATTGAGACAAATATGAGGAGATGACAGGGACTGTAGGATAACAAGTAAGAGAATGCTTAGGCAAGAACTCTTTTGATAGGGAATGTGAGTTATGGTCCCTGGAGATCAAGCAGAAGGCATCTCATACATGGCTTTTGCTTTGACCTGGCCATAATAAAATTTTGAAAGTTTGTGGTGACAGTCATGCCTGCACTCTGCTGGTTAGAACAATATTTTATATCAGTGATTTAAAAGGATTGTTAGTACCCCTTTTCACCTGGGGCAAGTGGTTGGGAGCAGGCAGAAATAAATTTAGTCTGTTTTTTAAAAAAAGGCTTTACCTATATTATTGAGTTGCATACCATCTTCTCTTGCCTGTATCCTTTTGTCCACCTGGCTTTTGCTACCTGCTTGCTGCCCAGCCTGGACCACCTGCCATGATGGGAAGGATGGCACGTGGCAGCCTGGTTGTTAGTATCTGTAGTGGCAAAAGCACAGTCTATGCTTTGCACTGATAAAGAAGTCTGACTTGGCCTGGAGATGAAAATTGTTTCTGTCCAAGTCTTTGGAAGGAGGGTAGGGATGTGGTTGGTGGGGCATGTTTGCCTTTTTTTTTTTTTTTCCCCCCAAGAAGTGCAGCTTGAGCAATTAGCACAAATACTGCTATTGAGGCTCCTGATCTAAGCTTTTAAAATTATTCCCAGTATGTTCAGTACTGTTCTTGTGAGACATCAAATGTTGTGAAGAGATGCTAAAAGCTATGTTGTTGTAATAACCTTACTAATTTTCATATAATATAGTGATAGCATATGCCTTCAGCATTGTGGGAACTGAGGGCTGGATGACCCTGGGCCCCCTCCGGCTCAGAGTGGCCTGCTAGACTGTGAGGCATCTAGGTTGTTATTATACTCTGGGATGTGCTCTTGGTCGCTGTACGGGTATTAGATGGTGAGTTGGACTAGATGATCCTTGTGGGTCCCTTCCAACTCATAATTTTCTGTGATTCTGTGAACTGCAGGCCTAGATAGACCTGAGAAATTCCTGCATCACTTTGTTACATTTTCCACCTGGAAAATCCCTTTTCCTTTTGAAGTAGGGTTAAAAGGACTGTACTCGTCACAAAGCTTGCAGTTCCAGGGTCTTTCCGGCACTGGGACTGTGGTCTGTCTCTCTGCATTCTCCTCTTCCTTCCCTCCCCAAGTACAAACCTAAACCAAACAGTCCAGACCTGAAGACCAATCCCAGACCTAACATGTGCCACTTCTTGCAGTCTGTTTGACCTCATCCTCTTTGCTGAAACAGCACAGTATATAGATTTTGACCAAGTCAGAAAGTATCAAGGAGTGTCTGAGGTATGCAGAGCAACTTGCTTTACATTTCTGAGGTAGGCTGGTGCCCCTTTCATCACAGCTAAACAGGTGCACCAAAGAGTGGCTGGAGCCTCCTGGCTTTGCAGTCCCTGGAACCGGGCTGGCAGTCGTCTCCTTCTTCCTTCCCTCCTCTTCCTGCTCTGCTCAGTGTAGCCAGCAGGTTAGTTCACTCTCCACTGAGTACTTCTACAACCAAAGGATTTCTTTTTTGCTTTGCTTTATTATTTACTACAGTGATCAAAAGAACCACTCCTTGTGATCATAAAGAGAAGCCTCAAAATCTTATTTAAGAGCACAAATATTTTGGGCTTTGACAGATACGCTTTGAAAACAACACAGATGTGCAGTGTCAGATTTCACTGCTGCATGCAGTGTCTTTGTTTCAGACTGTAAATTTGGCTAGTAGTGCTGGGCATGTGCTTTCCCCAAACCTTGTGCCCTGCAACATAGGGAAAACAAGTTTCTGGGTTGTGTGGTTTCCCCCCCCACCGAATATGCCCCCTTAGAGAGTTTGAAAGGAAAATGATCTTAGCAGAGTGAGCATTCAGTCCTGCAAGGCTGCAAAGCTATGGGTTATTTTTAACCTAATTTCCGTAAATTAAGCAAAAGCGTAACAATTTTTTTGCTTGAATTGAAGGTGAGGCTAAAAAGATTTTGTTTGCAGAGCAGCTCCAGCCAACAACATGCTTCTTCCATTGTGCCGTGCAGAATAATGCCTTGTGGCAGTGCGCTGTGCTAAGAAATGGCACTTGATTTTCTGAAGCCCTGGCTTCTGTGAGTTGATGTGAGAGGATACGCAGCTCTAGAGTAGTTCACTCCTTTTGCCTTCTGACCCCTCCTGTGGGTGCCATGATCACATTGGACTGGTGACGTTTTAGATGGAGCACGGTCTCCTTACCACTTGCCTGGCAGTGGCTCATTAATTACATATTAATTGAAACTGAAAGTTTGTCAGATGATTCAATTCAGTTACATGTTAAATGGATTTAGGACAGTAAGCATTACTGCTGTGATGAAAATCTCTGTGGAATTGATTTGTGAACTGATTTGAAGGGATTCATTGGCTTCATCAGCGGCTCCGAGAGATTGGCATCAGGAGAGAGAGCAGACGTGGCCGTGCTCCCAGCAAAACAAATGCTGTTTCTCTCTGTCACCCTAAACAGTTTTAATTACTGCCCAGTATGCTCCCTTTCCAGGACATGTGTTGGGTAGATAAATCTACTCTGGAGAGATGAGAAGTGAAGAAAATGTGGAGAATTGAAAGTCTGTTTTGAACTCCTCTAATTGAAATAGCTGAAACCTTGAATTCTTCATCTTTCCAGTGGATTGAGCAGTCCCAAATTTTTCCTAAAGTTTGACTGCAACATAAACATATGTTACTATCAAAAAACAAAAGAAAAAATTTTCTTCTTTAAATTAAAGGACTGAAAGTTCAACATTTACATCCTCCATAACTCATCTTTTATACTTGGCCACCGCAAAAGTCCCTCCTAAGTGAGCAGTTTATTCTGTATGTTATACCTGCTTATAAGCTTGGTTTCTATGTGGAGCCAATTTTTATTGCTGAGTTATAAACCCTTTGAAAATAGGGGCTTGTAATAGAAGCACTGACAGACCTTTAACTAGGTCAGTTTTATCTGATTCCATTATCTTTGCTTCTGTTAAACCATTAAATGGTTGCAGATTTGTTTATTTTTCCTCGGAGTCTCAGAATTTTAACATAGGCATGCTATTGAGTTGTTTTTTCTTCAAAATGTCATGAACATGCAGCACTAGTGAGTCTGTCCAGACTCTGCAGTCGTCTTTAGAAGTAAATTGAACTGTTGTGTCTTATTTCAGGAGTTTCTTGCTTATGCAGTACATTTGGTCTGTAGCATGTCATTATGAAACTACTATCGAAGTTTTTTTTTCTCCTGATACCTTATTCCAATCTTGAATTCTGCTCTTGTCTTTCTGCATAAAATTACAATGATTTTTTTTGTTTGTCCCATTCAGATGAAAAGCCATACCACTGCAACTTTCCTGAAGAGGAAACCCCTATGATAACATCTCAGTTGGATGAACTCCCAAAGCTGGGATGCCACAATACCAGAGAAAATGAGGCTAGGGAATCTAAACCAGAGATTCCTGCCCTGATGTCAGCACTGGAGAGTGTCATCAAGGAACCCTTTTCAAAATACCAAGGTTCTGCAGACATAAAGATGCCAGCGTTTCATCACAGTCAAGGGCTTTCTTGCACCAGTCACATTGCTAGCTTTGCTTCGAGTGTGGGCCGGATATCTTCGGACGTGGTCATGGACTTGAAAGCATCACTTGAAGTGCAGGCTAGTCACGCTAGAGAAACGTTGCTAGACTTGCACAGGGAGCATCCTCTGATAGAAAAAGGTGCTGAAGCTCTAGAGGTAGCTCCACTCGATTTGAGTGAAAAATCAACAAGGGATAATTCATGCAATAAATATCTGAATACATCCTTGCAGGCTGCTTTAATTGTCTACCCATGTCCTTTCTGCAGTCACAAGACCTACTACCCTGAAGTCCTGTGGATGCACAAAAGAATTTTGCACAAAATCAGCTGTAACTCGATGGTACCTCCTTGGGTTCAACAGAATGGATTCAAGAGTATTAAAAACAACCTGGTCTTTCTGGCAAGGAGTGGGCGTACTGGCCCCCCTCCTGTTCTTGGTGGTAAGGAATGCCAGCCTTTGCCCATTGCCAGATTTACACGTACTCAAGTGCCAAGTGCATTGCCAGGTTCCAAAACCAGCTCTCTTTCTGGCGGGATGATTGCTAAGTCTGGGAGTACACATCAGTCAAAGGACAGTCATGCCTTCAGCCACTGTGGTCCACGCTTATCAGGTCTGGATGGGTACAGACAGCCCAAGTTGAACTATTCCCAGGAGCAGTACAGCATAGCAGCAGAACAAAAAAGTAAGTATGAAGCAAATTCCAAGCTTACGCAAATAGGAGCCTATAACAGAAGCATAACACCAACGCAAACGGTCATCTCCAGGCCTAGCACACAGCCCATTAACAGTAAGCAAGTTGAAAAGTATGTGGTTCCCCAAGGAAGTACTAGTTTTTCCCCTCCAGGTAAGCACTGTGCATCTGACTCCATGAAGGCCAAATACAATCCACCGCTGCAGTATCATCCTGTGTGTAAAAGTGAGCCGTACGCTAAACATGAAGAGCCATCGGTGCCTCAGAGGGAGTCTCATGTGAAGACTGGGAATGAGATGAGGACATTGGCAAACTGTGCAGCGATAGCACGAGCAAGTCCAGTGCTGCAGACCCAGCCTAGCACCATGGGAGTTTCTCCAGCTTTACAGTCCAGCAAACAGGATCTGGGATCAGATGGGCATGAGAAACATTTGGACATCTTAAATATCTTTAAAACATACATTCCAAAGGACCTTGCTTCATTGTACCAGACCTGTGGTGCCAACAGCCCTGTCATGGATCACACAGGTAAGATTTTCACAAGCCCTTCCATAGCTGAGGATGTAGGATTGCTTGTTGCTGCTTCATTGAGAGCCACGACATACTGTTTCCCAGTTTTTTCCTTCTCTGCCTTTAACGATTGTGCTTACATATTCACTGTTTTTATCATTGCTGGATAGGCTTGAATAGGTTTGTTTACTGCTCTCTTAACATTGCAGGATCCCCCCTTGTGCACTGTGTGACATTTCTGTCACAGGTTAAATGTATCTGGTTCCACCTGGAGTATTGCTGTTCCTTTGTCCTCTTGCTTCAAGCAGGTTAGAGTTACACAGATGTGCTGTCACAGGAAGATCCCCCTGATATGCTGGTGCTGGCACACATCATCATGTTTTTGCCTGAGGCAAAATAAATATCCTCTGGGGCTTATCTGTGATGTTATTTTGGAAGTTTTGTTTAATTTTGTCGACAAACAACTCCTCCAACAACAGAGAGGGGTAATCACTTGTCAGTGTCCTTTGTGTTTCTTGACAAAAGTCTTAAGATCTTCCTTGCCCATGTCAAAGACTGCTACTGTATTTTTCAAGTAAGTGTTTTGATCCGTTTGTATGTTTGTAATTAAAAAGAGGTAGGACTGAATATGTGCCTGCTAATTCACATGAGCAGAAAAGTCATTTGTGCAAATAACCAGTTTAAAAGTTCAGGGACGAAAGAACTTCAACTGCTATGTAAAAAAAAAACAAACAACAAAAAAAAAAAAAACAACAAACGCGGGGAATNGGAAACTTGTGTATTTGCATTTGAAACCATACTCTTCTGATGATCTGCCAGAATTAGTTTGTCTCAGTGGAAACTGGAAATCATGCTGATTGACTACACATGAAATGGGCGCATGTCTGTAGGGAGGGAGAATGGGAGCCACAGTCTCACCTCTCACCATTTATAAGCCATCACAGTTTTTTATGCCCTTCATTTCTTTGTAGAAATTGTGCAAATAAACTCTGCATGAAAACAGCACTTATTCCAGACCTGATATAATGCTCTATGTTTTGTCAAAAGCATGTGTGAAATGGAGCTTGTGACCCCATTTTGGAAGTGGTAGGAAGTCCAGGACATTTGGAAGCTGGTAGTTTAAGGACAGCCATGGTCTAGTGCCCAGAAGGTGTATGAAAGTTGACTGCTGTAGCATTTCTGAGGCAAGGAGGAAGCCATTGTGTTTGATCAGGTCTTGGTGGAAGCACCTTTTGGAGAAAACAGGAAGGCAGGATCCGTATAATGTTGTCCATGAGGAGCACCTTTCAGCCTCTCCAATGTCAGCTTTGCTCAATCAGTTAAAAAGTAATGCTGTATAGGAGCCAACTGGTATTTATTAAGCAGATCATCTGGCAGGTGGTTAGGAGCTATGTGATGATTGTAACTAACATCAGGGTCCTGGTTTTTGTTAAGGAAACAGAGAAGGACATGTTCAGTTTCTTTACTTTGGTTTTGAGATTGTTTTTTTTCCAGTACGTTGGTTTGTTTGTTTTTCCCAGTGCCTGGGAATGTTGTCTAAAGTTTCTCCTACCCATTTCCTGCTCCAAATACCAGTTAGTTGTTCCACAACCAACTTGGGGTACCTTCACTTGGGTGCCCTCCTTGATGTTATTTAATGTTACGTTGTGTCAACCTGCTCAGTGAATTCTCACTGATCCAGTGAGCTCCCAGCCATGTTAGGAGGGACAGAGAAAAACAGTAAAGGCTAGGATCTAGAGGTTGACTTAGTGAGTGCAGGCACCAGAAAATTCATGATGACTGTTGGAACAAAGTTAAAATAGTCAGGATTTCAAAGAGGCCTCTATTTACCTGCTTTTTAAAAGAGGGATTTTATTTCCATAACTTTTTTTTTTTTTTTTTGTGCTGCTTAGTAATTTCCAGAGACATTTTAACTGGAAGTTATTTAGTGCCCATCTCTGTTTTGAAACCTCTTCTTTCATTCATAGTATTTTACAGCAGTGAAGATTTCAGAATTTGAAGCCTCTTTTTTTTTTTTTTTAAAATGTAGCTTGTCTTCATTTTATATACAACTTCCAGGTTGTTAATGTTTCTCCAAACCAATTGGCATGATGGCTGTTTTTCATAGCACTCAAATAAAAAGCTGCTTCAGGCAAAAAGAGTGAGATCCTACCAACTGCAGACAGAGGAGGGTAATTGAACTTTGTCTGAAATAACATACGGCCCCTGATAGGGTGAGCCCTGTGAGTGTGCATCATACAGTGTGGCCTTATTACTGTAATGTGAATATTGCAACCATATCACAAAAACCCAAAAATCCCACTTAGGTATACAATTTGCCATGTTTTCGTCCTTGCTTGAGTCTTCTCAGTCGAATTTACTTGTTTCTTTTAGTATATGAAGTTCATCTTGGATCACACCAGAGTATTTTAATGTGGTAGTACAATGTTCAACTTCCTTTAAAGTGAAGACCTTTATTTCTGTGATCCTTTCTTGTACATTTGTGTTTATTCCAGTGTGTCCTTGGAAGAGAGTTGTGGTATGTACTGTTGTGATACAGCTGCAAACACGAAGCTTGCTGTGCTTAGGCTAGGTTTGTTTCATGTTGCCCAATCTTCCTAAATGCTTGCAGAGAGAGTGGTAATATGTACTGTGGTTATAGTGGTTATTTGTTTTATTCAGGGCATTTATATGAATCACCACATTAGGAAGAGATGGGTTATGGCAGGTGGTGCACTCTTTCTCTGGGGCTCCTTTGAGATCAGCTTTGAGCATCGATTTCACAGGAACTCCCATTCAGAGAGTCACGTTCATTTACCTTAATTTGCTAACACCTCTAGTCAGCCACCCTCTTTTTTCACCTTTAGGATAACCTCATAGGGGTATTGACTTGTGCCAGTGATGCCCGTGGATCAAAGCTCTGAAATATCCAAAGCGTTATGGTGCTGCTTAGGAAATGCAACAATGGCAAAAAAAGTTATCCATTTTTAACAATGATAATGTCAGAGCTAAGGAGGGATTAGATGGAAGTTTTAACCCACTCAACCTTCTGTGTTCATAGAGGGTACATTGGCTTACAACAGCATCCTCAACCTTCCCTCGTGCACAGCTCGGAAGCAGTGCTTCCATGAAGGCTGTTGGATTGTGTAAAGGAAGGTAACGCGGGTGCCCCCAAAATGCCAGGCAAGGACTTAGGGAAATTTATTTTGCGTAGGTGAGAACACTAAACTTAACACTGTTTACACTGGGCATGAAAGAGTGCAAAACCTTTTTTCTCTCCAAGCCTTCTTAATAGCTTGGTTGGCCCCCTGTTGGGGGTGCTCCAAAATTGTCTGTGAAATGATTATCTTTTCAGGGAGTGAACTGCTCTGCAAGGCTAAAGAACAAAAGAAATCCAAGCTTAGGTCTCTCAACTATCAAAGGTCTGTTGAAAAAAAAAAAAAGATCAATCCTTAAATCAGCCAATCTCCTTGACATCTCTTGTGCAAGATTCACTCAATCCTCCTACAACTGAGTATGTAATGACTGCAGAGATAAGTGTATTCACCTTCCCCACAGGTGGATGTGGGTTGCGGGGGGATTAAAGCTCTTTCCAGAGGTGTCAAATCCATGACCTGAGGAACCCAACTCTCCTAGGCTTCACAGGAGCTGCTGTGCCAGTCCCTGCCTGTCCAGCAGTCCTGGAAGTCCTGCCTGGCAGTCCTGGAAAGGCCACAGCTGGTTCCTCAACACACTTCCCTCAGGTTTGCTTTCAAGCTTTCAGCTACAGTTCTGGCCAGTGAGGGGAAAATGCTAGGAGCAGAACCGAAAACCTGCTTTAATCTTGACTGACTTAAAATTCAAATCTGTCTCATACTATACAGTAAGGCTCTAATTAACATGTGATTTTTGGGGTGTGTGTGTTTGTGTGTATGTGATTATAGTTGATCTCAAATCTCCTTTAAATCGCGATCTTTTATTTGACTGCCGGAAACTTAATTCTTGGGAATGAGAGTGTGCAGGTACATTATACAGGCTATGCTGCCATCTGCAGGGGGTGCTGTTATAAATAAAGAAAACAATTTGTGAGCGGGACATTCGTTTGGGGGCTTTTTTGCAGCCAGACCTTTTTTTCCAATACATGCTCTTGCAAAAACCACTGGAGCATGCTTGGTGCCATACCAGCAGAGCAAATGGACGCTGTCTTCCATTCATTTTCTGGTGCAGCATCCATCTCTTGAATGAGTCCTCTGGCATCCTGCAGTTGAATTTTCAGTCGTGTGGAAGGTTTTTGTTGCCACTTTTTTCTTACAATTTTATTCTCTTCAAATGCTGTTACGGGGTGGGGAGGGGGGGGGAAATATGAAAGGAAAGCTGAAACTTCACTTTTGTTGAGAACCCTCTCAGAATTTCCCTAAAAGCCGAAGTATTCTAGTGGCAAATGGAAACATCAACTCTTTCCTTCTAAAGAGGGCGTTTTACCAAAATAGAAAAGATGATGTTCAAATGTAATTTTTTTTGATAATAAAAAAGCCCAATAAAAGTCAAATGTGTCTTTTTTGATCAGCAGCAAAAACACAAAGACCAGCCCTTTAAGTCAGATGCTGTAAACTGACCTTTGGAGAAAAAGGAGAGGTTTGAGTGGTTTTCTACAAATGCTAATGGCCTAGAAAACATGTTTACCCAGGGCTGGGGGAAGGCTGCTGTGCTGCTACCAGCTCAAAATGTCCGGAATGACACTTTCATTCACAGATGTCTTTCGTCTGTGCCTCAGAGGTCTGGGGTCAAAGCAGCACCGGCAGGCAGGTAGGCAGGGGCGAAAGGTTTGATCAGTCTGCGATGGCTCCGCTCGCTCTGCATTTGTCTCTGAGGTATTGCCGCCTGGGGGGGACAGTCGGGCTCTGGTCCTACTCACTTCCTATTATCCATGTGACTTGTCTCCGCCACGCTGGAGTCACTTTGATTTGCCTGATGTACTGCTTGACAAAGCTGGGTGATGGCTGAGAAGTGGATCCAGCTGCTCTGAAAAGCGCACACCTGACATGCCAGTCCTGGTGCGGGCACATCATGGGGAGCATTTTTTAATTCAATGTAATTTATGCATTCTTGCAGTCCTGTGTGTGCCTGGCCTGTCAGCCAGTGCCTAGATGAAGGCTGACAGTTGTCATCCAGGGCCTGAAGGTAGCCTCACATAATGACACATTAGACATACTAATGATGTTTTCTTCTGGCATAATGTNATGCTCAGGACACAAACGCGCCAAGGAGACTGTGTCTGCAGAGAATGTGGAAAATGCTTTACCCAACCCAGTCACCTCAGGAATCATCAGAGGTCCCACGCAGGTACATTTTCACACTTGCTCTTGCTTTCTCCCTTTCCCACTTGGCTGCTTTTAGATTCAGCTAACAAAATGCCAGGAATTACATTTCACATACCATGTTAACCTAAGTAATTCCAGTACCTAAATCTAATAGACAGGTTTTTTATTTTTACGACTATTGCTCTTGTTCTCCAGATATTGCTTACCTGATCCCTGCCCGAACTCCATAAAATTGCAATGCATTTAAGATAAGTCTGTTTGCAAATGTTTTATTTTAATTAGAGAGTAGGGTACTCAGAAATGAATATGCTAATGAATTCTGTTGCCACCAGCACAAATTGAAATCAAAGTACCCCTTTCAGCACAACATAAGGCTTTGTTTTGCCTTGTCGTTGCTGTTGACAGGAACATTTTTGTGGGAAACAAGATTTTTCCTGAGACTGGTCAGCCCTAAAATGGGAAATCCCTACCAGCCGTTTTTAACCTGACATGGTCTGTGGTTGAGGCTGGAGGAGGCTAGAGCCACCAGTGTGTGAGGCCTCCTGAGCATTTAATGAGACAGTGAGACTAGCGGGTTTCTCCTCAAAAGTGTGAATGATGCATACATAAGCCCATCTGATGCAAAATGACAGAAGCCAAATGGTAAGTAATGCAAGAAGAGGGTCCCTTTACACATACACTGATAATTAATGTTGTCAGTGATTGCTTTCTTCAGCTCCAAAGTCTGAATTAAAAAGGGCAGTGGCCCTAGGCTGCCATTAGCACACTCTCTTACAGTAAGTGTTACGGTAAATTGGTATTTTCCGGCCACAGGCTAGTAGCTGGTGTCTTTTTTTGAACGTGGTTAATCTGTAATGGTCTCAAATAATGTACACACACTAACGAAGCTTGAATGTTCATCTGTTAACAAGCCCCCTTGTTCCCACAGTGGTATTTGAGTCTAATGGACTCCGAGGAACTGAAGTTCACACCACCTCCGCAGATGCCCCAAAACAAGTATGTTTTACAATTAATTGGATGTTTGGTTTTTAATGTGATAGCTGGGAAAAAGTTGCACTATGATACTCGTCACTAAAGCACTGACTGTTTTATTATGTATATAAATAATAATGATATTACTTAATTTTTAGCTCTTAAATTTTTTAAGCATTTTATCAGAATCTGTTATACAGAGAGTCAGTTAATGGTAAAGCAAGTTGTTAGTGTTTAAATAAACATGTTAGTGGCTTACTGGGGACTGGGTGGGATAGGTAACTCTGTAATGTGCAGTGACATGTCATAGTAAGATAGTACATAAAGAATTCCTAAAAATTTGTTTTTACAACTAACTCATTTTCTGCTGCAATAAGACAATGAATGTTTAGTCTGTATTTTTCTGAAGAGAATTTGTACTCTGCTATTCAGTATCTGGCCTTCAAAAGACCATCATCCACCATTTTCTGTGGACTCTGTGTGTTGGTGTGCTTTCCAGTTTCTAGTATATGGTTTCCTGTCTTAGCAAACACTTCATTGCTCTGAATTATGCATGACAAAGCTGTTACATCGAAGATTATTAAACTGAATTTGTTTTGTGTATCGTAACATCTTTGGAGAGCTTCCCACTCCATCTTGCTGCTTGGCAGGTGGGATTCAGGGCACACTTACGGGCAGTTTTCGTTCATTGTGAAACTGCCTCCAGGATCACTCGCTTTTCCCTTCATCCACATTTTTAGTTTAGTTTTCACTACAGCAGCTGGGGGGCTGCTGTCTCTTATAACTATTGCACATGTTTTTAGCCATGCTTAGAGAATGCATCTTCACGTTAGTCCCACCTTTATGAAGTTTAGGAATTGGTTTCTACTTGCTCAGTAAACATCCTCACTGGGCACCACTACATCATCTAGTTTATATGCTGAACCCTTAATAGAGTCTTAGGACCTTCTTCATTGCCCTTGCATCTTTCTGGCCTAAAGGCTACATGGGGAACCCAGCCTCTGCCACAGGAGCATCTGAGTTGGCATCAGGCTTTAGAAAGGGCCAGCAATTCTCATCAAGTTTTCAACATGGCATAGCACTTGAGTTGTTTTTGTTGTGGGCAATGTTTGCTTTGCTTTTGTGGGGTGGCAACACAGCAAAGTTATGCTATAGTGCCCTCCTTATGATGCTAGATAAGGATAAAATTGTGCAAGGACAAATCTCTTAATAACAGAGACAGAGTGAATGGCAGAGATGCAGGCATGGTAAACACGACAGAGTGAAACACTGCAGTGCTGCCAACTAGCTCAGCTAGTCTTTGGTTCTTATAAGTTTAGTAATGTAGATTTAGTAAACCTAAGCATCTTTTAAAATGCTCTTTCATCTTTTCATGCTTGTAGTTTTCTCTCATGTATAGATGAGGGATTCTGAAGGCATCTGGCTTTTTTTTTTTTTCTAGAAGACAATATGAGGTCAAAGTTGGAAATAAATTTGCAAAAAATTCTGAAATGCCCATATCTATCCAAAAGGAGATGTGGCAGCTCAGACCACATCTGGACTCCTCTTGTAATTCGGGTTTTTTTACTGCACAATAAATTTACTCATAATCTTGTCTTTGTAAATGACTGTCATGCCAGAATTTATTGACTAACCTCTTCCACAGCAAATGTAGCTTGCTCTTGCAGTCTTAGTCCATGTCAATCTGTCTTCAAAGCATTTGATTAAATTACAGCAGTTCTCAATACAGCAGCATACTGAGTAGGGGGTAGCTTCACAAATCACTTCATCTCTTCCCAGTCAGTATTTCTCCCAAAGAAGATGCAGTATGATCACTTCTCCAGGAGATAGTTCCCTTCCTTTTGTCTTGTTTGCTCCTCAGTATCAGCCTTTGTCTCAGTTTGTCAGCATCTGTGTCGGGTAGGATTATTCAGTTGTCTGCTTCTTTGCTTTTCTCATCACAAGCAGGCATTGTGCTCCCCCAGAAGACTCCACCTGCACAGTCCCTTGGTGTTACAGAGAGAATATTCTCATTTCTACCTGCAGCTGTAGGGGCCTTTAGAAGCACAGAAATGAGCTCGCACTGAGAACGATGCCTGCAGCATTCCGTTAACATTACCATTTCCCACTTTAAACGTTGTCACTCTGTGTCTTCATTTCATTTCTTAATTGGGGACAGATCTGTTCATGAGAGTTTATGGTGTAAAGTCAGTTCAAGTTACAGAAGTGCCATGCACATGCTCCGAGCAAGAAGCAATAGCTACCATGTAGGGTAGCTTGAGAAGGAAAGAGGGGTTTTTTAATGTCAAGTGGAAGTGATTCACTTTACATAATGTTTCCTCCTCACAGGTAAAATATCTTCCCCTGAGTAGTCTGCTAAAGAGTAAAAATATTAACATTAGTATTTCATGGTTCCCCCATTCCCTTCTGTAGGCAACCGGAAGATCATCTCTAAAGGTTTCCTTTATGGAAGAATGTTAGTAGGGCTTTTAAAATCTCCCAGCATGGTAGCTTACAGCAGTGCTACATTATATAGCAGTTTTAGCACAGAATAATTCTAATTCTTTATGTTAAAAATAGGATCTACAGCCAGTTTTTTTTTCAAAAATGAGCCAGCTAAAGCTATATTTAGGTGTCTAAATAAGAACCATACGTTAGAGTAATGAAGCACCAACAGGTGATGCAGGTGTTCAGCATCACTGAAAAGGAGGTCACCCATAGGAGTGGGGGAAAAAAGATGACACACACTCAGTTTTGATAATATTAGCACTGGGCTATGTTTCTTACTTTGTTATCAGAACCAGTGAAATACAAATAAAATGTAGGAAATAAGATGTTCATTCGAAACATTATTTACTGTGGTTTCTTATTTCTACCTGATTGCTTTAAAAAAAAAGGACATTTTTACGTAAAATGAGTTTCCCTTGAACTGTGGAATATTTCCTGTTCTTTTTTATCTAAAGGACAAAAATGCTCTTTACATACCCCAAGTCAATACAATCTGTGCAAAATCACGTGGATTCTTTTGAAATGCTGCCATGTTAAACATACTGAATATTCTGAATATTTTTATAAATGCTAAATATCCCAATATATACATAATTAAACTTGCTTATCCATAATGAATATGTATCTTAATTTGGAATACACTAAGCAACATCTAAAGATATGATTTAGTAGGCATGAATTCGGGGAGCACAATCCACTTGCATACGCATGCCAAGACAAAAGCTGGCTCGCCTTTGGAAGGGGCTCTGCAACAGTGAGTGTCTCAAAGCCACTTCATGTATCCCAAAGCAAGGCTCTCCTAAGGCATGGGGTCATTTACAGCCAGAAGGCCAATTCCCAGTGCCACAGGAGTCAGTCTCAAGCCTGCTTCTGCAAAATGGTGACAGCAGTGGTAGCAGTTTCCAATACGTATGCTGTGCATTTAACTTCTGCTTTGGCATTTTTAAAGCTGTGTAAAAACATGGCCCACTTTAGGAATATAGTTTATCCTCTATCAGTGTCAATCAATATGCTCTAAAAATTTTAAGGGACAAGTAATTGGTTGTTCAGAGGGCATGATTTACTGGTTAACAATGAGGAAGAGTTCTGTCTACTTGAGAGTATATATATATGTGTGTGTGTGTGTGTATGTGAAGCATATTTGCAGTGCTGGAGCCAGAGACACCAAGTTCTTCAGGTTTTTTTGTGAGGGGAAACAAGCAAAGCACCCATAACTGCAACATTTTTCCTCTACAGAAAAGACCCTTTTATTCGCAGAAAATCTAGTAGAAGCTACAGCCCAGTGAAAAAAAAATGAACTGTTTGAAACATGAATATCTCTGGCTGAAGCTTTCCCCCTGCCAGAAGGCACCTTTTCTGTGAAGCAGCTGTGGACACCACAGTTCTTGGGCCTCAATCACTCAAAAGAGGCGTGCAGTAGGTCCTATGTGGCAGGGGCAAAGCACCTTCTTTAAGAGGTCCATAAGCCTTAATTTTCTCCCCTAAAAGTATCTTAAAATATTTCTTGTAGTGCTCAATACTTGAGAGAACATAAATGTAAATAGTCAGGATTTGGGGGATAGACAGATTGGAAAGAACCATCAAGAAAACACTATATATATGTGTATTGTGCGGGAGCTTGGAAGAAAAGCTGGGGACATCTGTTACCTGTAGTGTTTTTTCAGTCCAGCAACACTACAGCTGTGCTTGTCCTAAAGCAACTTGGGAGACAAGGGGAGGAGGCAAAAAACCCCAACCCAGATCTAAAACTTATTTAAATTATTGGTTTCTAAGTTTGGCTAGTTTTGGTTTTCTTGCATTTGAAATTTTAGTGCTGTCTGTTAGAAGTCCTATTTATGACATTTGTTCCTGTGAAATGTTTTGCCCCAGTTCCTTGCAGAGTTTCTTCCAAAGATCATGATTAATAGTTCAGTCCTCATTATTGCAAATGTTATTTTTAAATAGTTATTCTGAGAACAAGAATTCCATTAATCAAAATAATAGATAATGAACAAATAAATGGCAACCTAATTTGTCTCGTTCATACATATGGAGATTATAATGCAAACAATCAAGGAACCATGGAGGCTGCTGTACTGGCATCTGAGTAATATACATGTACAGTATGTCTGTTACTTTGTGAGGATTAGAGACAGAATTAGCAGCTGTAGTTCTTGTCCCGGCACTTTCCCCTTGCCAGCAAACTGGAGTGATGTCTGTGCCCCAAACCAGTCATTGCTGTTTATTTCAATGCCATGCAGTAATCTGTCTCCAGTATATTAACATGCAGACAAACTTATTTTTTTCATGTTAACTGGTGAAAAGCCCTAGAAGTTGGTATGAATGCAGCTTTTGGCTAGGAAGCTGTAGGTTTGACATAGAGATCTGCTGGTTTTCACTGAAAGTGAAGAAAACCTGCTTTTCAAAAGGGAAAACACTTCAGGAAGAATTCAATCCAACTATGTATCAGCCGGTTCAAAATCCAACTGTACCTGTGGGCTGGTGGGAGTACAAGGGAATGATCCACTGCATGAAGTTCAGGTGCTGTTTCCTGGTGAAACTAGGAGCACAGATATGCATCAGCCACCAACCCACCACCTACAGCCCCTCTGTGCTGTCCTTGCAGGTGCGGGGAGGATTGATTATTCTTTTCACGGGTCTCATGTGCTGTGTGGTCTGTGGCACGCCTTCATCACTTCTCAGGCTATCCATCCCAGAGGAGCACCCCTAAATTACAGCCCTTTTTTCTGTTCTCACCCAGAGAATCTGGGGCATCGTGCCTGTCATCCCTTCTCTCCTCTCCATCCCTCCTCCCCTAACCCAGCAAAGCCCTACTCCTCTCCCCTGTGTATGTAGAGCCGGTTCGATACGAGACGTTCTAATGATGAATGCCTCCTCCTGGAATTGCGGCTGTGTCTCTCAGGCATGATGCAGCCGTGCAAAAATGTAAAGCATCTTTCTTAGTTTACTGCAGGAAATTCAGCATCCAACTAAGGAAGTTTTATCACATCTCTCATTCAGTTACTGTTTCCTACATTTCAAATATACTGCAGTCTGTACAGCAGCTTTTTTTTTCTTTAATTTTGTTGCAAATCTTTCCGACTTAAACCAAACTTTGACTGGTAAATGTCATGAATCTCAGGCCAGGTTTAATTAGGAATTTTCTAAATCTATTAACAAAAGAGATGCACTTAATACATTATGTCAACCAGAGCTGGGCTTTCTTTAGCTATTTCGAGGGCTGCCATAGGCACAGCTTGAAACTTGCTTGGATTTTACATGGGTGCCATATTTTATGTGGCATTAATTTAAAATGGTCTGTTTCACTTCATCAAGACTTTAGCTTAAGGATAATGCATTTATGTAAGATTAATCTTGCCATGTTGTTTTAGGATCAGGATTGTAAACTGCATTGTTCCAACAGTGATGTTCTAAATGTCATTTTAAAGCTTTTCTTGGGAGCTGCAGGCTCCCACTTATTCATGATGTTATCTTTAATTTCACTTGATTTTTAGAATATCCCTGCTTTTTTTTTTTCCAGTGTGGTAATTATTCATGAAAATTGGCTAAGAAAATAAAAAGAAGATGACAAGGGGGGAAAAAGAAGCTGCCTTAGTATTTGACAGACTTGCAGAAGAATTCAGTTTTTCTTCATTCATCTGCCTCTGTGACCTCAAACTTTAGCCTTTTTAAAGGAGTGATGTAGCTATGAATCCCTTTTGGCTAGCACAAAATTCCATTTTTGGAGGCCTCTTCTTCCACGCCTTGTTCTCAGCCTTTTATGAACTGTTCTGTCACATGGTACGACTTGCTGGTCTAGTCGATCAGGGACTTTATTATGGGCCTGACATACTTTGCTCTTTGTGGAGCTGCTTTAAAAAAAAACGCAAAAAAAAACGAAAGAAAAAACTTCTCGTGGTGGGGTCAAGATGAATGTACGTGATGCTAATAAAGGGTAACGAACGCCAGCAGGACTTGCTGGAGGGACATACCTGGGAGCAGGGGTGAGAATGAGCTTTTCCCCATGTTGTCCTTCTTGCAGGGGAGAGACCACATCGGTGCGGAGGTCACCCACACGCTGCATCTCCGGAAGGGAACCTAGAGTCTCGGCGGAGGAGCTCCGACGCCAGCATCCCCTGCCCCGAGGGGCAGCGCCGGCGCCCCCCACGCAGAGCAGAGCAGCCCCCCTGGCAGCCATCGCCTCGCCTGGAGCTGCTGCGTGAGACTGAAACCAGTGCTCTGCCAGGAGGGGGGTGCCTCTGCGCTGTTAATCATTTTAAAATAAATGAAGATGCTACACAAGATATGTATAAATTGACGTACTAATCAGTCCCATGGTTCCTTATTTCCTTTATAATAAACAGTGGAGTTGGCAAGCACTGTGGCAGCACAAGGCATCTATATTAATCAAGAGAAGTTTGAGACACTGGAAAAATTAAACTTTATGTGATTTGGACAGCATGAAGAAGTTAAGCACTGTAACAAAAACCTCCCTGATGCTCACATTGACTATTTGATACATTTGAAAAACAGCAGTGGATTCGAGGGCTGGAGAAGTATTAATTAATGAAACTGCCACTGCCTGTCATGCTGAAAAGCAAATTATAAAAAAAAACAACAGAGAGAGGAAGAATGGGGGGTGCGGGGGGAAGACATGGCATTCGGTGCTGAGAAAGCAATGCTTGATGAAGGATTAAAAGGACTAAAGAGAAAGATCATCATTCTGCAATGGTTTGTTTCATTACAGTTTGGGGACCACTTGCATTTCTAGTGCTCTTGCTCTTGACTGTGCACCATTAATAGTATGTGAATATGGAAATGGAAACACTTCCAGAGAAAAGCTTCTATTCTGCTTTGGAAAAGAAAAACTAGTCAAACACTAAGAAAAAAAAAACAAACCAGGCTTCTTTGTTTTACTCTCAGGACCTTTTTTTGTAACAGGGCTACTTTCTTCAACCTGGTCACAAAGGAAGTCTTCACTTAGAGAGGAAAAAAAAAGAAGAAGAAAATAAAACATTTAGCTATCTAACACGGCTGATCTCTCTGTGTAGAAGAGGAAAGGTGTCACTGAACGAATTCAGGCAGCCTTCGGGCTGTAAGGTGCTCTCTGCTCCTGCATTTGGTTCAGCAGGCCAGCTACTGCTCCTCCTTGGGCCTAGTGGTGTTCTGGAAAGACGAGGAACTTCTTTTGTGGTAGCAGGTTAATGTTCATATAAATGTGTCATGTCTTGTACTTGGTGATCACTGGTGGTGTTAGGAAAAAAGAGAAAAAAAAAAAGCTTTATATACCTCTTCTACAGTAACTCTTTTAACTGCAAGTTTTCAAGGTGGGGGTGTGGCACATAACAGGTTGTTAAACCATGCAGTGTAAGCAATTAAAATGTATTCCACAGATATAAATATTTTCTTTTCTTATTGCTGTGACACTATGTGTGATGGTAATATTTCTGAGAGTTTCAGATTTTGCACATATAATTTTATGCATTATCAAAAGTTACTGCTGCCTTGAAAGAAAATGTTCTGTGAAAATTTTTGCAAAAGCTTTACTAGTTTTTTTTTTTTAATTGTAACATTTTGTAAAGGCAGGAAATGGAATTAAAAAGAACTAGCATGCTAAATATATTTTTCAAAAAAGCAATAATTTTACATGTACAGAAATGATGCTAACCTTTAATACAGGTGAGACCACAGTTTACTTAATACAGTAATAGAATAGTGATGTTTTTGTAGAAATGGGCTTCTGACAAAGATTTGTTAAAAAAAAAAGGCAGAAAACCCTTAAAGCGTGATCTTTCTGTCATAACAGGTTTTTGGTGGGTGGGAGGAGGGCATTGCTTTTTAAAAAAAATCTAGTCTGTTATTTGGTCTGGATACTACTTGTTACTTGTTTTAAATTACTTGACAGGTTTTGTTACTTTGCAACACTAGCAACAATGCAAATTAACTTTCTTACGAATTTTTTAAAACTAGATTTCCTTATTCTATTACATGAGATGTATACCTGAATTCTCTGTAAGTCTTGGTGTAGTTAGGAATGTCTGTGCTAGTACTTAAAAGTTACTGTAATTAACTGTTCTGTGAAGTTATTTTGAGGGAGGTCGCATAGACACATTCCATTGTACACCAAAAGAAAAAAAGAAAAAGTGGAAAAAGTGAAATATTTTGCTGTGTTGCTTAATGATTATCATTTTGGGTTTGCACTAGCTTTCTTGGTTTGCTTGGATTTTTGGGTGTGGGTGGTTTTTTGGTTTTGATTGGGTCTTGGTGGGTTTAGTCCTTTTTTTTGGTTGCCTTTTTTTTTTTCTTTTGTTTTGTTGCTTTTCTGAGTCATGTTTTCTGTGAAAGAAAGTAATGATGACAGTTCAGGAATGCACAAAAGCTAGTTGCTTAACCTATTTGTTTGTGGTTTAGTTATTAAAAACTTTTCTATACCCAAAATGGCATGAAAGTGTAGTGTACGTTTGTAAGTTCTCTTTTTTTGTTTTTTTTAATAGTATTTTTTTTTTGGTAAGCTGAACTAGAAAATCTGAGTTAATATTTAGAGCCAAAACTTTCTTTCTGGAACTTTTCTTCCAGAATCTTTGACTGAGAAGCTAGTGCTGTCACTGCCATTGCCAGGGTACTAATCAGTAAAGTTTACAATCATAATTTAGCTTCATGAAGAACAACAGTAGGGGAAATCAGTTTAAATAATTATACGCTGTGTATAGCCTAGAAATGAGATTTTCACTTAATTAAACAAGAAGTAAGAGTGGGTGGGGGAAAGCCAACCTTAAAAACCATCTTGTTTCAGAAGCAAGTCCCACGATTTCAGTTTTCTTCTTTATCATTGTACGTATTGTTTTGTTATTTTAGTTAGACTGTAGTACGTATTTAAAATGAGTTGTGTTCCTTATTTATTTAGTCAATGGGCTTTGATCAGCTCTTTTAACAACATGATAATTTTTTTTTGGCATGACACACTCCTGTAAAGCCCTTTTATGACTGTTACAGGGACTTTCTACTACCTCTACCAATCTACTGTTTCTTCTTCTTAACAAGTTTTTATGGTGTTGCAAGTCTAATGTAACTTAGACAATAAAGGGTTTGATTATCTACACTGCAGATTCTCAGTGTATCTGCCACCTCTCTCTCCCCCTCCCTCCCTCTTTTTGGTTTTTTTTTTTGATGCAGTTTATTACAGCCAAAAGTGTGGAAGATCTCTTTTGTCCTAACTGAAAGTGAGACAGACCACCTTTGCCACAGTGGTTTTGTGCCCTGAATGTTGTACACTGCCCAAAAGTTGAACTTGGAGACAATTCTTCCGCAGAGCTAATCAGCTATTATTACATTGCCATCATGTTGTTTGCATCCTTGAAAATCCTTCTGAATGTATAAATCGGTGCATTCTACAAAATGTAAGGCCAATTGGAAAGCGAAGGCAGTTTTTAGGTTTATATTTTAGAACCAGTTAAAGTCCTTAGTGAAAAGCTTTAGCATAAGTTTCTGCCTCCGTCTCAGCATCTCCACCAGGAATGCTGGAATTCGTTGGCACAGGTGGGGATTTCTCCTTGAAAAAATAATCTGTCATGAGGAGACATTTTAAAAATAAGAGGTAGCTTCTTTATTAGTTTCTTACTACATAAAATGTCTTGGATTAAAAGGCTGCATTTTGTGACAAGTCTGATTTCCCACCCTCCCTGCAAACCAGTGTTTTTAAGCCAGCAGTTCTGTGCAAAAGCACTCCATTGCAGAGTCCTCCCTCATGTTGCTGTGTTTGAGAACCCCATGCGTCAGGGCAGTCCAATGTTCAGAGGCAAAGCTCACATGGATTCACTGAGAGGTTGTGGGTAAGGAATGCCTGTTTGGTCCCAATATTTAGAGGGTGACAAAAGTGAAATGGAGTACATTAACATATAAAAAAATTCCACTTTAGTTTTTTTATTATAAATGATGAAATTATTGTTTCTGGAGCAGCAAGTGGCATTAAGCAGTGGAAGGTAATTGAAAGCATGGACTTACTCCCCTGTTAACTGCTTTCCGTGGGGCTGTATGAATGCTGGCATTTTTGAGAGGGACTGTAACCATGTGTTGACATCATTAGCTAGCGCAGGGTAAACATTAGCTGTTACAAAGGTATTTTTGCCTGTGTTTTTTCCTTCAGGTTCATCGGTATTGCTTTTGGGAGAAAGAAAACCAAAACCAACCCTAAACCCCAGGAAAAAATTGCCTTTCATTGAAGGCTGGTAGTCAAAGAGGGGGTACATAGTGGGGGGAAAAAGCCATATGTGTTGGGTACAAGCTAGTGTTTCCAAGTTACTAGTAAGAGTGAGGAATGCTTTTGCTACGGAGAGAGTAAAGGATGTGTTGTGAGTAGGAAGCAGGCACAGACCACGGGTTTGTTTTGTTGTGGCTTAAGTAATGCTATCAAGAACATTAATATGACCCAGCCCTGTGGGTTTGAATACTGAGCTGGATTTTGTTCACAGATAAGCAAGATAGGTGAAGAAAGCACATGAAAGATCAGTAAGGGGCTAAGTTTTGGGTATCTGAGAAAGGTCAAAGCTGAGAACAAGACAAATGAGAAGCCAAGAACTGAGCAAGAGGTTCGGAAAAGAACCACCGAAGAGTGGAAAAGTTGCCAAAATAGGCAAACGCAACAGTTTGAGAGATCAAAAGGATGTGGAAGTGGAGCACCAACTCCAAGACCCAACAAGAAGCAGCGTATGCCCATTGCAAAGGGCTTGTGTTCAAATGAAAGGGAGGAGGGATGTGCAGGCAGCTTCTGGGGAAACAGATTGGAAACTTGTGAAAATAAGCACATAATTTAAACTTGGTGAATCATCTTACTCTGCAGAAGTGTTCTGAACATGACAGAAAACAGGGGAATGCCTTTTTTGATCTTTACTCTCTTGACTGATAGGTGAACCAGAGGTAGAACTATAATTACGAATAGTGGAGGCTGGACTGAAGGATCTCTCCAATACCTAAGGGGTTTTCAGAAGCATATTGCTCTTTTAGAGAAACAAGCAGACTGATTAGCCCCAAGCAGGAGGGGAAAAAAAACCCAACAAGGAAGGCAAGAAGGCATAGTGTTTTAAACAGATGCTGAACTGGAGCAATCCTTTGAGGATGCCAGAGGGTACATTCAGATAGCATTCTCTAATACAGAATATTTTAAAATGCCTCATGGTATGTTGGATAAAAGATGCTTAAAGCTGTTAAGAAAAAATGTCCAATATTAAAATGGCTTCAGATGCCTCTCTCCTTTGTGAAATCCTTTGCATCTCAAATTTAAGCTGTGGTTGATGTGAGATTGGTACAGATGGCTTGATTTGTTTGTTCCTGTGTCATCAGGTGAGTTACTTGTCAAGAGTTTAGAAAATGTGAGTTACCCATGTTCCCTTTCTGTAAGTGAAAATCTGTGGATGTCATCTTTCATCATCATCAAGCAGCCCAAGTACCACAGGAATCTTAGAAGGTTTTTCTAAGCAGAGAAAAATGATTTATTTATCTTCTAAATATTCATTGGTATGGTATGACATAAAAGGGACACTGACCCTCCAGTTCATCTCACTCCCAGAATTCTACTTACTTTTGTGGAACAGGGCAGTGCTGTGTTTGGTCTGGGACAATTAACAAGCCGCTAGTTGTTTCTGAGACTTGCTACTTGGCATGGAGTGCTCAAGCTGTGCTCTGATAAACAAGCTTCTGTGAAACATTTTGCTTGATGAAGGTATGTTACAAACTGAACTATTTCTTGCTTTACCACAAGTTTTCACAAGAGTCAGGCTGATGCTGCAGGGACACTGGGTCTGTTCTTCCACATGGAGCCAGCAATGGAAGGTCACTGTAATCAACTCACCCACAGAAGACCATGGACTTAAAATGGTAACCAGTTTGCTGGCTACTGCGCTTCCTGACTTCTCTTCCTTGTGTTCCTCTCCTCCCTCAGGGAGCACAGATGCAGGTGGTTGCTTGCATCACAGAGGAGGTGGGCATAAATCTCTTCTCTCAGGCTGCCAGCACCAGAACAAGAGGACATGGCCTTAAGCTACGCCAGGGCAGGTTTAGACTGGATGTCAGGAAGAGCTTTTTCACAGAGGGAGCGATCACTCATTGGAATGGTCTGCCCAGGAAGGTGGTGGAGTCGCCATCCCTGGAGGTGTTTAAAGAGACTGGATGAGGAACTCATTGGCATGGTGTATATAATGGGATGGTGGGATAGGGACTTAGGTCATTATATTAAAAAAAAAAAAGAAAAAAACCCGATGACATGACCCTGAGATTAGCACCAGGGCTGTTGGCTTAATCTCTGTATGGGCATTCACTTAGGAGTTGGACTCGATGGTCCTTGTGGGTCCCTTCCAACTCAGAATATTCTGTGATTCTGTGACATCTCCAGAGCAGTGGTGGGAACAGGCAGCTGGGAAGAGTTAGTTCTGTTTGTGAGAAGTCCATGTCACGAGCTTGCATAGTCCCATCACCTCTGCTGGGTTTTCCTACCTGATTGTCCTGTCAAATGGAAAATCAGTTGTGTGGCCATGCTTCTGATCGCATGCAAAAGCCTACTCTCGATACGGGAATGATTGTTTTTTCTCAAGTTTGTTTTTACTTTTCAAATACTGAGTGACAGTATCCTTGGACTGCATTGTTAGAGAAATAGTAAGAGGGAAGCCTAGTGCAGATGCAACATGAAGTGCATTTTTATGTGTAGGAATGGTAGGTCTACTGGTATGTTCTAAAGGCTCTTTAAAATAACAGATTTTTTGAAATTTGCTAACTAGAATGTGGAATTATGTGGAAGTTTGCTCAGGTGCTCAATCTGGTTGCTCACTATCCCTGTGCCTTCAAAGTGCAAGACTGCCTGCTTCCACTGGACCTGGGCTGGCACTGGGGTAGTGAAGGGAGGCATGTACTTGCTGTTTCCCCAGCAGTGACACACGTGCATGAGTCTTCCTTGGGCTTCCTTCCCTGACCTGCTCACTTCCCCAGCTCACAGCCAGTAAGCGGAGTGAAACTGCTCTCTCATGGCCCAGGAGCTGCATGCACCAGGACACAGCCATGAAGGGAACTGGAACTGGTGTGACCCCTGTCATTGGGGAGGATGCTCTGTCTTGGCACGGCTATGTTGGGGGGTTGTTTGTTTTGGACCAACCATGAGCAGCCCAAGATCCAGAGCCCCATGCTGCTTTGACTAGGGAGATGTTCAGGCCTCCCAGGGGGAACCCTGCAGGTGATGAACAACTCACAGTCTGAACAGTGACTTCTGGAAAGGTTCACTGCAACTCTGTGTCCATCCTCTGCAAGTAAGGTCTTTGTTGCATTTAGCATGGGGCCATCTGGGGGCAGAATGAGTACTGCAGGAGCTTCCCGAGCTAGGTTGAGTGCAACGACTAGGGTTAAACCCAGGTGGATCCAAGGGAAATTCCAGTGAATTCACCATTTGTGTTTGCAGAAGGTAATCTGATGGGTGATTTTTGTAGATCTAGTCCTTTGCTCAGTGTTGTGCATGGTGTTTGACAAGGCAATTGGGCAGGTACAGTGTTGAGGTTAGGGGGAAGGACAGCGAGCAAGTGTCAAAAATGGCATAAACCTTTCACTTGCTGCTTGGGTAGCTGATGATTTGCTTCGCAGCACTCTGTTTATTTGGTACCTCATTTCTTACACAGCCCCTGAAAGTTCTAGAAAGCTCTAGGGTTAGACACATCTGAGGAATTCCCTGCAAAGTTACACAAATTATTTTCATTTTGTCTCCTTCAACAGCACACTATATGAGAAATTTCATGGCTTTTAGTGTGAGGTGAGAAGGGGAATAGTCCAAGAGGCAGCAATGTTACTGTCCTAAACTGCTACTTTTTCAGACCATGACATAAAAGTATTTGATAACTACTTCTCCTTTGCATTGATTCTGTTAAATAAACAATGGCTTTAAAATGAGGCACAGCTGGAGGCACCATTAAACCCACCTGAGTTTTGCTTCTCAAGCTGTGTTTTCTGAGTATTTTGCAGAAAATGAGTCTTTGAGAGTTTTTAGAAGAAGATAAGCAAGTTTAGAAGAATCATTTTGACTGTAGCTGGAATTACAGTGCTTCAGGAATTTGAACTTGCCAGAAGCAGGTGAGTGCTGAGGTGGCATAGGAAGAAGCACCAAAGTTGTAAATCTAGCTAAATGTTGACCACACTATTACTGAGGCTGGGTGGGTAAATGTGACTCCAGGAAGTCCAAGTACCTTGAAGGGCATCCTCTGATCATTTTTTACACCACTTTTGGCCAGTTTCCTCCATTATATAAAGGGCCTCTTAGGTAGGTGTCCATCTGTCCTGGGCATGGTATGGTAGGAGACATTTCCTGATGCTAAAGGTGTATGTGGGCTGCCATGCAGAAGTGACTCTGAGCTGGCCTCAAGGGAAAAGTCACTCTCTGCCCACCTCACTTACGTGCTTGAATGCCTTTAAGTCTGTGAGGCAAACTAGTTGCTGCTTTGAGAAGTGAGACACAGTGCAGGAGACACATGCAGTGCTTTAAAGGCATTTCCTGCCATGAGGATCGGCCCTGGCACTCATGGTTTTGCTCAATCTGCCTGACTGCTCTTACGGCAACCCAGGTATAAAACAAATAATGCTGGCTGGGTGGTGGACTTTGCCTGCCACAAGTGCAAGTGTGATGTGTAGGCAGCCTGACTTCAGACTGAGCCCAGCCTGCCTCCCAGGGCAAGTTCACAGGTTATTCTGAGTTGGAAGGGACCCACAAGGATCATCTAGTCCAACTCCCAAGCGAGTGCCCACCCAGGGATCGAACCCACAACCCTGGAGCCATGGTCACCACTCTCCATCCATCCAAGCCTCCGATCATCTAGACCATGTCACTGAGTTCCTCCTCATCCAGTCTTTTCTTAAACCCCTCTAGGGACAGTGACTCCATCACATCCCTGGGCAGACCATTTCAATCAGGGATCACTCTCTCTGTGAAAAACCTCTTCCTAACATCCAGTCTAAACCTCGCCTGTCATAGCATAAGGCCATGTCCTCTTGTTCTGGTGATGGCAGCCTGAGAGAACAGATTTATTTCCACCCAACTGCAACTTCCCTTCAGGTAGTTGTAAACAGCAACGAGGTCACCTCTGAGCCTCCTTTTCTGCAGGCTGAACAGTCCCAATCCCCACAGTCGCTCCCTGTAGGGCTTGTTCTCCAGTCGTTTCACCATCTTTGTCGCTCTTCTCAAGCAGTTCAGCATCTTTCTTAAACTGGGGAGCCCAGCAATATGTGGTCTGACCAGTGCCAAGTAGAGGGGAAGAATAACTTCCCTAGTCCTACTGGCCACACTGTAGCTGCTACAGGCCAGGATGCCATTGGCCCTCATAGCCACCTGGGCACACTGTTGACTCATATTAAGTTTTCTGTCAATCATTACTCCTAAATCCCTCTCAATTTCACCACTCTCCAGCCACTCATCCCCCAGCCAATAGTGATGCATGGAATTGTTATGTCCAAAGTGAAGAACCCAGCATTTGGATTTGTTAAATCTTGTACTGTTAGAATCTGCCCATTTCTCTAGCCTATCGAGGTCCTTCTGGAGGGCCCTTCTACCCTCTGGTAGTTCAACATTTGCCCCCAGCTTGATATCATCTGCAAACTTGCTAATGGTGGACTCAATTCCCTCATCCATATCAACAGTAAAGCTATTAAGCAGTGATGAGTGCAGGATTTCACAGCTCAGATAAATGCATAGGTGTGTAGGAAGTATACAGAGAAGCCTCAGCTCACACAGATCCTTGCACAATACAGCATGCTGAGTCACAGACAGCAGGGATGTGGTGGCAAACTCTCCACTGAGCTGAAACAAAGGGAGGGGAGTGACTCACTGCCCTAGAGCCACCTGTAAAGAAAGATGTTGTGTCCTTTTTAGGCTTCCAAAGAATGCTCTCATGGGAGGACAATGAGCTGAGAGTCTGTGGAGACGCAAGAACTTGACAGTATTAATCTGGCCAGGTAAGGATGAGGAAAGTTTGATACTTAGCTGTTTCTTGGAACCTTTAATTTTTTAAATTATTCTTTCTATCTGTGGGTTTATGTCATTTTTGTACTAGTGGAAGGAGGCAAGCTGTGTTCAGAGGAGATCCTTTGCCAATGTGGCAAAAGTGCAAACATACCTTCTCCTTTCCACTTGTGTGTATTTGAAACAAGTGCATTAACATTTATGGGATTTTTACATAGATGCTGAGTGCAAGGACAAATTTGACCTCTGGTCATTGATGCACAGGAACTTGATATATACCTACTTGCATAGTTACTTCATGCAGAGAAGGGGTTAGAACAGGGTTTGCAGTATGATGGCAAAATTGTTCCACTCCATACACACATCTGGGGAAACTGTGACACTAGTCCTAAAGCCAAGCTCATACATTAGCTCATAATGTTTTAACTGAAATTTCTTCTTAGGGCAAGAAACCCATCTTAAAAAAAAAAAAAAGACAACAACCGACCCCCCCTCCCCAAAAAGGGAAAAAAAGCTCAACAAAAAACTTGCACTAAAGTGTTCTCAGAAGATGGAGGTAAGCAGATATAGTGAATCAATTGCAAATAAGCAATGAAAATGAGACTTAATATACTTTAAAAGATTTGGCTTTAGTATGGAAATGATACCAGTTGAAGTGAAAGCAATACCATCTACGTGGGAAAGTGGCATTGAAATATTCTTTCTTTCTGCTGCCTTTTGTCAATAAGAGAGGCTTGAATTATGCATTAGCAAGCTATAGAGTTATGGAAGATAATACAGCAAGGTTATGAACCCAGAACAAAAGAAGGGGAAACAAGGTTCAACTCAGTAATATATCATTTGGAACATATATAAATGGTTATAATGCTTCATGTGTTATAAAGAGAGTAGTCACGTATTTAAATGTGAACAGAGCCATTGCTTCAAGATTTTCTTCAAATATTAATTTGGGCATTGTAATTAGTTCTTCTTGGGAAGCCTTGCAATGTTCAGTATGTTTAGAGTTTTGTGGAATATTCTAGAAAACTACTCTAGCAGATGTACTTGACTAGGATTTTACATAGATATCAATTTGTATTCACATAAATGAAATTTTGAATCACTGGCTGTGAATANACAACAACCGACCCCCCCCTCCCCAAAAAGGGAAAAAAAGCTCAACAAAAAACTTGCACTAAAGTGTTCTCAGAAGATGGAGGTAAGCAGATATAGTGAATCAATTGCAAATAAGCAATGAAAATGAGACTTAATATACTTTAAAAGATTTGGCTTTAGTATGGAAATGATACCAGTTGAAGTGAAAGCAATACCATCTACGTGGGAAAGTGGCATTGAAATATTCTTTCTTTCTGCTGCCTTTTGTCAATAAGAGAGGCTTGAATTATGCATTAGCAAGCTATAGAGTTATGGAAGATAATACAGCAAGGTTATGAACCCAGAACAAAAGAAGGGGAAACAAGGTTCAACTCAGTAATATATCATTTGGAACATATATAAATGGTTATAATGCTTCATGTGTTATAAAGAGAGTAGTCACGTATTTAAATGAGAACAGAGCCATTCCTTCAAGATTTTCTTCAAATATTAATTTGGGCATTGTAATTAGTTCTTCTTGGGAAGCCTTGCAATGTTCAGTATGTTTAGAGTTTTGTGGAATATTCTAGAAAACTACTCTAGCAGATGTACTTGACTAGGATTTTACATAGATATCAATTTGTATTCACATAAATGAAATTTTGAATCACTGGCTGTGAATAGTCATCTTTTGAAATGGGACCGATCTTTGGACAGGAATGGTCGAAGCAATACTAATTCTAAACGCCAAATATTTGGAGGAGAAACCATAAGCGAAGAATTATTCACAGCCTTTTTCTCCTCCCATCATTAGTATTTTTATAATGTGCTTTGCTCCCTAAATTGACAAAAAGAAAAGGAAGCAAAATCCATCGGCTACTCTATTTGCTGTCTTCTGGTAGTTCTGAAAGGGCTTGTTTCTGCAAAGCCTTTCCCCTGAATGACATCCCAGTGCTGTTTCCCACTCAGGTGCTGGTGCTTCTGACCTTTGTGTCCACCCACCCCAGCCCACCAGGCCATGTCCACCGCTGCCAGTGTGGAGTACTTGTCTGCAGCAGTGGGGGAGAGTGAGAAGCTCATACCTAACCTTAACCTTAACCTGACCTTAGCAGCCCCAGATTAGTTTATGTTGCTTTGTACAAATACAGGAAGTCTACTGTCCTCAGGTCAGTTTTGTTTGGAGGTGAAACGCTCTCTTTCTAGTTCTCAAAAGTGGAGCAGCACGGAGTGAGAGGATGTACCATGGGACTGAGCTGCTGTTGAAACATCCTATTTCCCAGTGATAACTGGAATGATTCAACTGGTACTTCTCTGGCTCCAGGCACACAGGATGACCATGAGAGTTACTGCAATGTAGGCAATGTCCTTGGCTGCCCCACCAAGAGTAGTGCTTGGGTTAGGGCAGATGTTGGAGCCAGGTCCACTCAAGTCCTTCTTTCTACACACATGAAGCAGATTTGCTTCGCAGCTGACATAAGCCTATTGACATGATCTTTCTGTATTTTGCTCAGCCTTGAAGGCAGACTGGCTCCTTTGGTCCTCCCATGCTAAGTCATGGCCCTTGCCTGTCCTTGCTGTTCCTCTGCCCACATATGGCCTCCTCCTGCTCCCAGAAGTGCTCTGCTGCTGAGCTTGTCTTTCCACCTCCTGCAGTGTCAGGAAAAAGATTCCATGTTTTTGTTGCTCTAGCTAATGATGAAGCTAAGATTTAATTTTTTTTCCTAATAGGATCAAGTGATCAAGTAGAGAAAAGTTAACTACAACACTCTTGGGTTCTTTGTTTTCTTAGAGAGAATTATGGAGTTTGAAAACAAGGTATTCTGATGGCTGAAGCTACTTACTAAATCAATGAGGCATCTGAGGTGCACTTGCAGTTCCCTGAGCTGTATCATTAAACAAGTGTAAGTTAACCAACCTTCAGACCACCGTTATTTGCTTTTAATCACAGCTGAGGAGCTACTTAAGAAAACTCTTGGGAAAATCAAACCATTTCTTGAAGAGAGGAATAGGGAGTCCAAGGTAAGCATATACTGGATGCCAAGAATCTTTAGATCCATTTAGTGTCTCATTATTTGGTGAATAAACCACCTGGCATTGCTTAGAAAAACATCAGTATAATTCCTTTTCAAGACAGACCTAATTGTATAACAGTGTGTGGCCATTATTTTCTTCTTCTCCCAATCTGAGACTGGGAGCACATGCCATATAGTTTCATTCTCTTTTCATTTCAGAAACAGTGACCTTAAAAAATGAGTAACTGTGGAGAAACTGTACTGTGTTTGGCTACTCACACTAACTGCCTTGCTTAAGAAAGATGCCAGCTGAACTCTTACAAAAGAAGTAAAAATACACATGCTTCTTCCAGCATTATTGTGCTCTGCAATGAATAGTTATGATGAGGAAAACGGGGGACTTTTTGTTTGTCTTTCGTGCCATTACTCTTTGGGTTCATAGATGAGGGCTCTGTGGTTTTGAATTAGCCGTCAGAAGCCTCTCATTTTCTTCTTCCTCCTTACAGTTACAGATTCCCGTGCACATCATCATGGAGATTGTGGCTTTTGGTTATGAGAGGATGAGTAATTCCTGACGTTTGGTCGTTCTCACTACCTGCATGTTTTGAAAACTTGTTCTGGGGAGGGTTTGTTGGGAGCAGGTTGGGATGTTGCAGGGATATATATACAGCTCCCTAATTTTTTTTTACTCGAGGGACTGCTGCATATTGCATAAAGCATGGAGGCTTTTTAAATTTGGGTTTCACTCCTGAGCATATCGTGCACTGGCAGTAATTAAGGCTGACAGCAAGGGATGCACAGATCACTTCGAGTAAGTGATTTCTGCTTGGACGAAACAACATCTTGGGGCCACCTAGGGGAAAAGGTAAACCCATGGTTACCTATATTGTTTAGGCAACACCAGTAAAAATGTAGCAGGGCTGAGTTCTCAGGTACTTGTGTCCTGCAGGTATGAAGGTCACAACTTCTGTTTGCTTCTGTTTGTCCTTGTCTGCTTGTCACTGAGGTGTAGCTTCCACCAGTTGCTTTTTAGTGAGTTTATGATTTCAGGCTCTGGAAGAATTGGGAAATTGTGACCTGTGGAGAGTTGATGGCATTTTCCTATCTATTGTTAGCAGCTGTGGTACGTAATGTCCTCTGGAGCACAGAATGAGTGTGGAGTAGAAAACATAAGAACATGCACCCTGTGTAACTTCAGGAAGCACTGTCTTTGGTGACAATGTCCATCCAGGAGAGGTTAGTGTTAATTTTTTTGCTGCATAGCCCAAGTAATTTAATGATTTTTATAAGATTTTTTTGAATTTTCCAGCTCCTAGAAATTTAGCAGAAGTAATATTTGGTTCATAAAATATAACACATCTTTAAAAAAAAAGACCGTGAAGATACACAGTTTCTGGGTAGAAATTAATTCACAACTTGGGTGGTTTCAGGTCAGTTTTGGATCTCATGTAGGCTGAGAAAAAAAGATGCTGCTTTCCATAAAAGTAAGAGTCTGCCCTTGCTCTTCATTCACGGTACTTTTTTATTTTTACCACATTCATATATTTATATTTTGTTTTTGGAAGCCACAGGGACAGCATGATACTCCCTTCCCCCTGATCTCACTGTGATTATCTAGCATAAATCTCCCTATATAATCTTATCACTTGGCAATTCGGTTATTTTAAATGTGAGCCTTCTTGCCCACTAATCAGTTCATCTTCAGGTTTTTAAAAGCCCTATTTCATAATTCTGCACATTCCAATTTCTCCTAAGTGTCCAGCCCAGCTCTGCCGTCACTTATCCCTTTCTTCTTCCTTTCTGACAAGTCAGGCTCTTTCTCTGCCTCACAGTCTTTGCATTCCTTCCAAGTTGATGCACATAGTCATTTGTAATCAAGGCTGTAAATTGTATTTAAAGCTGTACTGCACTATCCATGGATATTTGAATCATAAATGAGAGTATTGTCCTGCCTGTACTCTCACTTATTCTTTCAGCCGTAATAGATCCTTTCATTTGTGCTCAATTAGCTTTTCCATTCCTGCATTCAGACCCTGAAAGTTTCCACTCTTTTCTTCAGGTCTTGAATGCTGATGGTGTGGCCATATTTGCCTCTACCCCATAATTTGTTTAGCTCTTTTGTGCCGCAGATTTCCCTGAGTATGGGGTTTTTTTGTTTTGACAAGTCCGAACACCATGACTTTATGTTATGGCACAATTTAAATGATCCCGTCATTATTGTTGGGGTGCTATGGCTTTGGGATGGACCTCTTGGGTGTTTGGGCTTTTATGGGTTGTTTAGCCTTTTGTTTGGGGATTTGGCAGGGGTAGGCTTGTTTTTGTTTTGGTTTAGGTTTTTTGTTTTAGTTTTTTGTTTTTCTTCTTCGTTGTGTTTGGTTTGGTTTTTTCACTTAGTTGATATGGAGCAGTGAGCCAAATCACAGCAATCATGTGTCCGGAGGAGTCATTTTCAGAACAGCACCCCACAGCATGCAAGTACGCAGAGTCCTCCTCTTTTTGCTGCAGTGCCCTGATGCTGGGATGGTCAATCCAGCCTAGTGCCAGCCCCAGACTTTTCCAGAGCCTGCTCTCTCTTCTTGGCCTCCAGGCATAAAAGCCTTGGGGGTGCCGCCAGCTGGTTAGGGGTTATAGCTCCTCTGGGACTTCGGCCTGGTTCAAAATACATATATGGCTTCTAATATTTGTAGCGACTTGTGCCGCTGCCAACTCAGCCTTTTCTGTTTACTGGCATCTCCAATCTCCCAATTGGAGAGAACCTTCATGTGAGCGTTTTCTTTCCCGTTCACATTTTCACCTCCACTCTCTGTTTCCTTTTTTTTTTTTTTTT
>WEKX01019949.1:167775-200485 GCA_013390025.1 Pitta sordida
AAAAAAAAAAAAAAAGCAGAACTCAGAGAATATTACCTAGCTTCATTTCCTTTCTTTGTGCTAGAAAATGTGCACATGCTTCTACAGTGTGATCAGGCAGGTCTTATTTCTCTTTTAGTTTCATAAATGTGGGCTGATTCTTATTTATTTATTTGTTTTAAATTGATGTTCATTTCTGTTTTGAAAGTATTTTTAGGGGAATTCTCTTTCACTCTAAACACAACTTGCATGTTTAAATAAATCTTTCTCTTCCGTACTGAGCCTTGGGATAATGTTGCAGGCAGGGTAATTGATGTCTGTTTGAAACTAACATCTCAGAAATTATTTTGTGATCCTCTTCCAGCAGGAAGATGATCATGACCTTTCTTTCCAGGACTGTCCATAGATGGAGGGAGAATCTAGTTGGATTCTGTTTTGGATAAATGTTGTCCTTGATATTTGTGAAGGTTTTTAGTAGACTTTTTCTGGCTATAGATAGGTATCCCTGAGTTTCCCTAAATTTTACTCTAAAATTTCCCTATCCTGTGATACTGCAGAATTAAAAATTACAATTTAAAGTAATCCATATCTTTGGCAGATTAAAATGAAGAGCATTTCACTTTGTGTGTAAATGCACAAAAACGGGGAGGAAGAGGGACAAAGGCAGTGGAAGTGTTAGGATATTTGTCTGAAAGCAAACCAGGAAAATACACCAGGTAGAAAGACCTTTCTTGACCTGTATTTGGTGGGGAGGAATTAGGAAAAGAACTCTGTCCCTAAATCTCAGGAGTAAGCAATGGCAAAATTAAGCAATCAAGTATCTATCGTGCTTGCGGCTCCACATCACAGGCACATGAACTCATTGGACAGAACTTTCTACAGCAGCCAGCTCTAACATTAACCCCTTCATGAACACCAAATGTAACTAGACTCTCTTTTCATATTTGATGATATCTCTCCCTCCCCAAATGTTGGATTCTTCTGAATCCACAATCTTTATAGATCATGAAAGAACCTTATATAACTAACAAAACCATGGCATAGCTCTTCAAAACCTTTATATATGTCTGTACAAAATCACAGTCACTATTCTTTTTGGTAGACACTTTTCCCAATCTATACAACCCCCTCAATTTGAAATCCTATCATTTCTGTCTGAGAGAAGGGTCAATGTGTGCCTCTGCTAATACAGATTTTTCCACATAAACTGACCTTGTGCGGGATTTCTATTTCGTGAATTAAAATCAGTGGAGAGAGCCACTGTACAAGCCTCAGTAGTCTCATTTTGTTATATGCACTTTAAGGGAATACTGTCATATATTGCTTATTTGCACTTCTGGTTTCACGTTTTCATTTCTTTGTTAATTTTTTTTTCAGTGAAAATCATGTGTGGAGCTTTCTGGTCCATGCATGCACAGTACCTCTGTGGTGCTGGCGCTCCCCCGTGGAGTGGAACGGCCACGACCTGTGGGGTGGGGTAGCAGTGCCTCTTGCTCACTTGGAGACTGCCCAAAGTTCGCTCCTTGTGCCCAGAAATGGTGGCTGCCACCCCCCTGCCACCATCCTGGGGCTACAAGCGCCAGGTCCCAGCCCCCCCGTCTCCCTCCCATGCCCAGAAATGGCAGCTGCTGCCCTCCGCTGCCATCCCGGGGCTACTGGTGGTGACTGCTGGCTCACTGCCACTCCTCCCGCTCTGCAAGCCCTCCTGGGACACCCTCCACCACTCCCTCCAGCACCTTTTGGGGAAAGCTGTGGGAATCCCTGTGCCCCAGTCTCCCGCTGAAGGGAACCCCAGGGATTCCCTGGGCACGAGGAGGCATCAGAAGAGATTCCCTTGGCTCCCCAGACCCATCAAAGGATGTGGGGAGGTGCTGGGACTGCCCCCCAGGGCTCCGGGACTGAAGGGGATGGGGTGATGGGCATGTCTTATTTACGTATTCATGACATGCCTATCTTCACGGATTGGGTGATTTGCAGCCTGGAGGAGTCCCCTTCTCCCACGAGTTTCAAGGTATGACTGTACTGTTAAGGAGGAACATTGCTTGGATGATGGTGAATAGTGATTCAGGAAGACAAAGCACAATGGAATTTTTGGGTTTGTGTCCTGAGCTGGAGATTTTGATGGCTGCAAGTCCTGTGCTATGCTCCCTCTTTTTATGCCTGTACCCTGCACGTATGATCTTAACTCCGTAGTTGCTGCCATTTGTATATACCATACTGCTGTCATAGCATCTAATATTTCTACCAATATATTATTTTTATTTAGTTTCATTTTGGGTGTAGACACACTGAATTTCAGACTCCTGGCAACAGTGAATGATTCTCTTTTCCCAGTCCAGAAGGTTGCCATCCTTTGCCATGACAGATATGTACCAATATTATAAATGGTGACATCCTGCCACACTCTTTGAAGTTGAAACATAAGTTTGGATTTCTGCATGTTTCTTATTTCTTTGTATCCCAAGTTCTCCACAGTTCAAAGATGGGCTGAAAGGGGGTTAGATGGAGGTCAGAGAGAGAGAAGACTGGAAAGAAAATGTGATGCAAATCAACAAGCATCATTACCAGCAGCATGCCAGAGGTGCATTAGAGGGAGTTGAATGTAAAGAAGTCTGAGTCTGGATATGTAAGAGAGAACCCTCTGTTTTGGGAAGTTGTCAAACATGGAATGAAAAACGAAGTTATTCATTCCCAGTTGCTCCTGTGGTGTTTGAAAGCATGCCCATGCCTGTTTCCTTTGGTATACATCCTTTGGGCATCTGCCAAACTGGAATTGCCTGGAAACAAAGCAGAATTGGTCACGATATAAAAATATCCCTATTTTGCATTTTCAAATTAAAACTCCCAGTACTTTGTAAATGCTGTCTGTCCATTACCCCCATGCACAGAGGTATGGTGGCATTTGCTGCACAGCGTGCTGCTTACTGCTCAGAGACCTCCAGGAGGCCTTGAACCAGAGACATTAAAGACAGATTTTCTTCTCCAAGAAGTGAAACTTACTATTATTTTATCATAGTGTTTTGGTATTTAATATACAAGGATTTGATAAAGTACTGCTGTATAATCTTCTAACAATACCCATTTTGTCCCATAAAATTATTATATCCAGTCTTAAAATGTTAAATATGTCACTATTAGAGTAGAGTATCATAAAATTCAGTTTATAATATTAAAACTCAAAAATGACACAATGTTATCCATTACATTCCTTGGTAATATTCAACTTTCTTCATCTTTCTTTAATTTTGCATTTTAGTATAACAAATTGAGATTAAAGTCATACCCTCCAGTTCAAGGTCTCTTGGCGGTGAATGGCAGTAAAGTTACGAGTAAAACGATAAGAAAACAAATCACACTGAAATCTAATATTTAATAACATTTCAGACAGATTACAGAGATTTAAGACCCTGTGCTATAATCAGCATTGGATCAGAGCAGATACGCTAGTAATTGCAGAGGGAAATGCTCTCATCTTCTTGAAATAAATGCAGATCATCAGTGGAAGGCTGGAAATATACTGAACAGCTAGTATAAAACTGAAATTTCTTTCTGGTATGATTAAAAAAAAAAATCTAGTGTACTTCCAGGAGACAGAAATCTGTGTCACATTGTTTTTACCTGAAGAAATTGTCTATTTCCCATTCCTCTTCAATTCTCCATCACCTCCCCAGTTTGTGCTGGTATTGCACATCTTTCTTCTGGACTTCCACATTTCTTGAACAAATGTAAAGGAAAACTTCCCTAAAAATGGGGGGGAAAGCCCATAAAAAGGACCTTAAATGCTCTGATGCGTTCCTACATATTTTCTAATTTTTAAAAAATATGTCATTAGCCTGTATTTTATTTTTAGAATATGAGAATTGAACAAAATTTTGTTTTTATTCAGCTCATAAAGGACTAAATCTCCTTTTGGAAAATGTGTTCATCTGACAATAAGGCCATGGCAAAGTTACACAATAATGGGGGAAAAAAGTTACACATGAGTTAACGGGGCTTTCTTTGCACATAATGAACATATCAATTACTTAGTGATGCATTATACGGCATAATCTAATTCAGCATGTCAAACTTTTCAACCCAATTTATAAATTCAGCTCCATCAGCCTCTGCATCATTTACACCGAGTAATTTTTAGCTTCTCTAAAATCAGCTCCTATGGAAAAAAATAGCTAGATTTATTGTGTGTGTTATACTCTGGGACCTAGTTTGCTCACTGAGCAAAATGAATGCAGTGAGTTTCACACAGTAGAAGTAGATATTGTGTATTGTATTTTGTATGCTGAGCCTTTTTCTTTCTTTTCTCTCTCTTTCTTTCTCTTTTTTTTTTCCCCTCCAATAGAGCTATCCAGTCTTGAATATGTCAGTGTGCCTTGAATGTGCAGTCACATTCTGAGGTATGTCTTTGAACTCTTCAATGGTGCTTTGCATTTCTTTGAGACCTTTTATGGGAAGGAAATAGAGAAATGTGGACTAAAATGCTGTGCAGTTGTCTCATTATTTCAATTCCATTAAAAAAAAAAAAAAAAGAGTTAGTTTTTGTTAGACAGGAACATCTCCGTTATATTGTATATTCAGCATCTACTGTGTGTGGCTCCATACTGATACTTGCAGACAGCATGGGGTACGGCGTACCAATTTAGGTGGCCAAGACAATAGTTCTGTATCTGCTCTGAACAAAGAAATTATCATCCCCAGCCAGCAATTACTTTGACAAAAGGAAACTGATTTTCAACATTTATCTCATTCCTGACCATTTAAAACCCCTTATTTTTAAAAATAGCAACCCCGCCTCCCCCCAGAATGACCCACCCTAAAACTAAAAACAAACCACAAAAAAGAGCCCTAGAGAAAGATGAAGACTAATGGTTAGTAATCAGAGGATAATAAAGTGTGACCAGAAAAATTAGAAGCTCCCCTGCAGCTCTAATTAAGCCAGTAGGAAACTAGAAACATTAGAAACCTTCGGCAGAAGGATGACAGAATCCTGATCTAAAGAAGACGGTATATTTACAGACACCATTCTGTCAAAGTAACATTTTGGTACCTAAATGGTCATGAGCAGCAGGCAATCGACTGTGAGATCACAGGATAGTATTTTGCAAGTTTCAGCTGTTAAAGCTTGTGCCACGCACTCAATATACAGTGTGTAGGGTACAGCCAGCTACCTCCACACTGCAAGGATGTTAGGTGTAAGTGTCACCAGCCACAGTGATATAAATTGAAATGTTTAAGGAGAAATTTCATGAAGGATTATTCTGGCACATAAAAAAGGAAGCCAATAAAAGTTCGCTATAGAGGAGTACTCCTGGAGATTTTATTAATATATTTTATGAGGTTTCTTTTAATTAAATTTACAACTTAACAAGTTTAATTTCTACATGTGTCAGGCATAAAAAGGAAAGAGGACAGTCTGAGACAGTTTTTCTAGAACTGAGGCAATTTTTTTTCTCATAGTTACAAATATATCCCTTGCTCAGTGACTGTGTTTATCTTTTAAGTAGTGGGGAGTATGGGTTTACTATCTCAGTTAATTCTCCACTCTAACACCCATGAAGTGTAATGCATTAAACAAGTTTAATTTTTAGAATCTATTCTGCACATGCCCTTTTGACAGAGACATTCCACAAGCAGATAGCTTTTAATACTGTACTTGAGGCACAGTGTCTGACGGAGATTCCTGTATAACCTGAAGTAAAACTATTAGTGTAAAATACAAGACTCTGAACGTGGGATTTCATCCAGAGCACTCAGCCAAAAGAAATACTGAACTGCCGCTAAATCATCCTAATGAGTTAAGTATTGTGTGTGGTTTTGTTATTTTAAGCAAATGCATTCGTATTTGTTTCTGAAAGTACAAGAGATCAGTCGAGCAAATGTTTCCGTGAAAGGAAAAAAGTATATATTCGTAAAACTTACACAACCTTACTTCTTGGTGGCAAAGTATTTAAAATAATTGTTCCATGAAAGACTAAACATTTTCTTGGAAAACTCATTTAACACAAGAATTAGCCATATAGGGTGCTCACTCCATTGTGTAAAATAATAAATGTCATTCTTTTTCTGTTTTACCTTTGATACATAACCACTTTTATAAAATCCGTATGTTATGCATAACTAGACATTTTTTTTTTGAAAAAAAAAAAGAACACACCCCCCACCCCACCCCAACAATGCAAGTCTACAAAGAATTAGACTTGCAGGTCTAAGGAAAATATTTGACTGGCTTCCAGTTTAAACTGGGGGTGACAGAGTGGAGAGAGGGGCAAGGTAAGAAGGAAATGGTATGTCTCAGATTCAAACTGGTGCTGGGTTGCCAGAACAGGGGCTTTCAACAGGAACAAGCAGAACTGTCTCAGCCTTTATGCTCTTTTCCAATTCTCTGAAGATGTAGGGATTAAGTAACTACGTACTGCCATTCATACATGAGCAGTTTCCCTCCCAGGTGTGAAACATCTTCCAGATAGATCAGCTGGGAGATCTGGAAACACCTGGTGCTCTTTTTTCTTCTCTCCTATCCCTGCCTCCCAGTCATCTCCATTGTGATGGGTATAGTAATGGGAAAACAAAAGGGGTTATTACTAGGTATTATCACTGTTAGCTCTTGAATAAAAGTTGGAAGTTTGTCTTTGCACACTTTGCACTTGGTCTTATGGCTAGTGAAATATAGAGGGATAAATGTAGGACAGTGTTTATGGGGGATAACCTTGGCGTATAACTCACTTTCAAAATGGTTGGCGGGGCATTCCAGCTGAAGACCATTTAGCGTGCAGCTTGGGGCAGTGGGCTGCACACCAACAGCTACTTCTGTTGTATCTTTCAGGGTCTCCTAAATCTTGACACACTGGGACTGAGTGTTCGTTTACGCTACAGTTTAGTCCGGTCATATGTGTGAACCAGTAACCCAGGGGCTTCTCTCAGCCCCACATTGCTGGTCTGTCAAAGCTTGAACTGTGCCACCTCCTGATTTTGAAGTGCCACCTCAGATGTCTGTTAATTGAGGTTAGTCTTTCTGGAAAAGCCTTCAGATGGTCACTTATGACAATGCATGAGACTTGCAGGAACAGAGGAAAGGGACCTTCTTTACTGCAGGCTACAGCCTGTTCCTTAGTCTTCACCAGGCACTCTCAGTCCCTGCAGCACTGTATATAAATATGTACATGGTTCTGGCTGGATTTGGTGAGTTCACACCTCTCCCCAAAAAATCCTCAATTCAACAACTTTAGCAGCACCTACAACTAGAATGTTTCAAAGGATTTTTGCCCTGTGACATACAAAGACAAAATTAATATAGAACTGTTGTAGCCAACAATTGTAACCAAAAAACACCTATTTTTGCATACATGTCACCACTTCAAAAGAGCAGAGGTCTATAAACACAAAGAGTGTGGGTTTAGTTTTGTCATTACAGGCTAAGGCACATTACCAACAGCTGGAAAATAAGACAATGGCTAAAAGTGGCATCACTGTGTTTCATACATACTTTACTGGGAAAGTTCAGTGAGGTGAAGACACTTGTGATAGAGACAGTTCAACAGGGCTTTTTCACTTCATGTCTCGTGGCTTACAAAAAAGTTCTGCTAGAGATGTAAGAGGTGAACTGAGCAACTTGAGTCTAGTACAAAAATCAGTGCGTGCAAATTGTTTAGGTCCCAGTGTTGCTCTACAATGTGTGTACACGCCTATAAATTATAAATACGGCTGTCTAGGAGAGCATGGCTCTGGTATTGGTCGCCTGCTTTATATCTGCCACGTCTTGCAGTGAGATCAGAAGATGTTTGCATAGCTACTGCAATCTCATCTTTGAAGAAGGGGACAGCGAAGTCCTGACTAGGCACAGTGTTACAGGGCTGTTTAGGAGATGGTGATTTCCTCTTCCCTACTTCTCCTTGTTCCCCTATGCTGCAGCCTGCTCTGCTGAGTGGCTTCACTCTCAGCCATCAGCTGAGTAAGGATATTTCTACCCAAGAAATATTTTTTTCAGGCAGAAGCAGTCACAGTGCCCACACGCTGGGCTGACAAAAAGCCCTGTGGCCACTGTGGCCCTGAGCCCAGCACCCCTTCTGTTATGAGGGCAAACAAGTCAGGCTGTGGCAGCTCGGATGGAAGGCAGAAAATGCTTGTGTAAGCCAGGGAAATGTCCCAGAGGCTGTATCTCAAGTCTGCTTGAGTTTCCACACTCAGATGACTTCTTCAATGTTATTGTTTTAAGTGAAATCTAACCTTGATTGTGTGTCAGGGAGCTATTATGTTATTTGACTGTCGTGTGCTTAATACATTTGCAGTGTGGTATTTGATTATGAAATGTTAACAACATTTGTGGTATTTCCATAATACCCACAGACCCCAGCTTCTAACAAGGTCTTACTGTGCCACTTGTTTTACAAATCCAGAGTAAAACATAGTCCTTGTCCCTGAAATCATAAAGTTTAGAGAGAAATGTGTCTGAGTGTTGAACTTAAGCACAGAGGAACTCAGTAACTTACCTGAAGTCTTAATAGCCAGTCAGTGGGAGAGCCAGATAGAAAAAACATGTTCCCTAAGCTCTGGTTGAGCCGTGCTCTCTTCATCACTTCATTTTTAAATAAATCTGGTGTTTAAAGTGCTGTTTATGACTATTGTTCCAAGGGAAGTTGATAAGGTCAATGTACAAGGCCCTAAGACAGAAGAGAGTTATATTTGAAGGTGCCTTAGTGCACAGGAACTGCAAACATGGGCAGGGGTGGCAAATTTTGAAGAATGGTGGTGTAATAAAATGAGTTAACCTGTGAAGTGGGAAAATTATCAGACCTTCTTGTCTGAGCACGTGTCAGGATATTGGGGAGTACTGAAGCAGTGGAGGAAGAAGCACGAGGGAGCGCATATAGATGTGTCTTCTCTTGCAGTCACAGTGTCCTATGTAGGCTAACATTGCACAGTTCTTAAATGCAGCAAATGTGCTGCAGCTGTAAGACAGACGATCAGAATAATCCACTAAAAATCATATGTGTATATGGAGATACTTATGTTTGTATATAAAAAAGCAAAATTTTCACTTAGAGTAGAAACTTGGACAAAACCTATTTGAGAATATATGATTCACATTCAAGGTCCAGCAGAAGCTAAAAGCATCTCGGTGAAGTGGTTTGACTCAGAGGTGGTTTTGGCCAGAGATTCACCCACAGCTGCTCTCTCTCACTTCATTCCCCCCCCATACAAATGGGAGAAAGGAAAAGAAAAAAACTGGAGGGTTTTGCTACAGCAGGAATGAGGACTATTGAGGACTATTTGAAATCTTTTACTGTCACAGGCAAAACAAAACTCCAAAGTGGGGATGTAAAAGATTTATTTCTAACAAGATCAGAGCTCGAAGTGAGAAGTATCATCTTAAAGGCAATCTTCTCCCCCACCCTTCCGTCTCTTACAACAGATACCACATTTCCTTCAGTGGGCAGGGGGGGACAGGAGTAATAGGGGAGGGACAGGGAAAACCAGGCAGTTGGTGTTTCTCTGCCGCTGCTTAGGGAAGGCCGTTCCCCTGCATTCCAGGGGTCCCTCCCACAGGAGAAAGTCTTTCATGACCATCTCCAGCATGAGTCCAATCCCAGGGGCAGCAGCTCTTCCAAACACTGCTGCCCATGGGTCACTCCACAGGCTGCAGTCCTTGAGCACTGGCTGTTCCAGCATAGTCCCATCCCAAAGCAAACAGATCCTAGCAGGTAGAGTTCTGCTCCAGTGTGGACTCTCCTCTCCACAGGTCTCTCCTGGGACCCTGCTCCAATGTGGGCTCCGACAGGCTGCAGCCTCCACCTGCTCCAGGCGTGGGCTCTTCCATGGGCTACAGGTGGATCTTCTGCATCCCTGTGTTCTCTCCATTCCATAGGCTGCAGGGGGACAGTCTGCTTCATCATAGTCATCACAATGGGTTGCAGGGAGATGCCTGGAACACCTCCTCCCCCTCCTTTGGCCCTGGCCTTGATGCCTCTGTTTGGTGTTTCATCTTCTCATTGCTCTTCTCTGGCAGACATGATTGTCTTTCTGTTTTAACTTATTTTTCTGTTCTTAAATATGTTATCACAAAGGTGTCTCTCTCACTCTTGATTGGCCCCAGCCTTGGCCAGCGGCAGGTCCAGCCAGGAGCTGGCTGACATTGGCTCTGCCAGCTATGAGGGAGGCTTCCAGCAACTTCTTGAAGAAAAGTCTCCCCCATAGCCCACCTGCTACCAGAAACCCAGCCACAGAAAAACCCAATACACTTGTATAACTAAATCACAGTGGATTCCTGATACATCAAAAGTGTGTAGGTAATGGATGGAATATGACAGGGAACTGGTGGCAACTCTTCTCACTGCTGACCTCAATAGTAACTCCTCCTGTTCAGTAGCATGGACAGATCAATGTTTGAATCTATTTATCATCTTCCGCTTAAATATTTTGCTGTATTGTACTTTTATATAACTAGGTTTTGAGGAAAACAAAGCATAGAGGATTTATTTGCAAAAATATGGTATTTATCTTAATGAAATTATGTCTTATTAAAAAAATTAAAATACAATTCTTGATTGTGCAACTTGGGATTCAGTCTTCTATCACTGAAGCTGGTCAAAAACTCACAATTCTGCATAAACAAATGGTTTCCATGGGTCTCATCTTAACAAAACACTTTTGTTCCATCTTAACTAAAGGTGGACTAGAGTTGTGCTGTTGTTCAACAGTCTAAAGTTGATGCAAAAGCTTTGATTAATGAAATGCTTAACAAGTAGAAGAAATCAAATTCTCTTCCAGCTTGCTGGAGCTAGTAATCTTTTCTTTAAATGTGGAAGAGAGTTTTCCAGTTCTCTTTCTTCATATTACCAGAAAAATCTCAGGTTTGGAATGTCACTCCCTCTGTCCATTTTAACTTTGAATAAATGTGCATGCCACAGGCAGGCAGAAGTTATCAGGCTCAGAGGTATCTGTAGGTTCACCTTCTTACTTGTACTGACAAGCAGCTGTAATAAGTTGAGAAGTGTCCATGAGGGATGTCTGTTCTTTTCAACCAACCATGTGAGAAAGATTCCTTTCAGAATGATTTTACTGCTTGCATCCTATTCCTCCATGTGTTTTACTGCTTTTTACTTTCCATTGTCTATAACTTTTCATTGTTTCCTATTATTAATCCTTCCTTCCCCTTAATATGTCCCCCAGGGCTCTTATTCTGTGGGTGATGAGCACTGTCCCATGCATGAAGCTTTTTTTGTCTTCAGGGGCTGCCTGGGTTTGTCTGAAATCCCTTGAAAGCTCAGAAAACAGTCTGTTATCTGTGTGCCCATACAACAGTCATGACACCTACCAATGAACTTGTTATGTGTTCTTTACTGTAGGTATTGATGTGTTCTGGGGCAGTGACACATCTGGATGAGAGTGGCAGAGACTTTCTTGTGCATTTCAGGCTTTCTCCATGTGGATCAGGTATACCAGATATCATGTTCACCTGGCAGTGTCCTTCCTCCTACAACTTCTGAGTCCATTGTTGGAGAATTGTTAGCATTTCAGGCTTTCAAAAAAATTAATGGGGGACATGACTAGACCTTTGATGTGTGTCCTGGAGTTGATAATTCTCCACCTCAGATTCCCATAGGAAATGTCCTCAGCATTGCTCCTGAGCTCATGTGACTGTTGGCTCCGTGTAATCTCTTTCTTGATCCTGCAAAATGGAAAACTGCTCCCTACCTTTTCTCTGAATCTGCTTGGAAATATGAAAGGTAAAATAAGATGGGCACACCTGATTCCACCCTGATGAGTTTGGTAACCTTGAGGGTTTATGAAGCCTGATCAATGAGCCCTTAAGCATGATGTATCCATTTAGTTTAAGAAGGTATTATTAATATGTATTTATAAAATAACATTTGTTTTTGTAAATTTAGGATTAAATTATCTCCAGCTTTACCTAGAGTCAAATTCAATGTTTTTGAAGCATACTCCTGTCAAGTATTCTGGTTGCTGTGTACTCCATGAAACCCACAGACATCCAAATTAACTTCCTCAGGAGGAAGACCGCAGGATGAATGATCTTCCAGGAATTTTATTTGACTCAGAGGTTTTAATGTCCTGATGAAGTTCTGTGATGGTACAGAGGAGCACCCACTGCACCAGGGTAGAGTTTTTGTTATCACTATTATAATTCGTGTCCAGGCAAAAGAGTCATAACCAACATGAATAAAACACGGATGGTCTTTCAATATGTATGACTTAGAGAACTTGAGTTCAGTTGAGGTTCTCTCAAATGCACAGATGACTGATACTAGTCATGTGCTGTGAATGTTATACCCTTTAAAAATGTTTTCCTTGAAATGTATGAGAATGTATACGAGCTCACCAAGTACTCAAATATCTGGGAAACTGGCTTAGTATTGTTTGACAAATCCTCTCTGACAAGCTAAATCAGCCAATTAGTCATGCTAATGCTTGTTAATGACATTCCTGTTCGAAGAATAGTGTAATCTAAATTTATTTCTAAATTCCAGCAACAACAACAAAATAACGTATTGATCCTGTATTGCAAATGAATGATGTTTCTACACTACCGAAACTCAAAAATATATGATTGGTTATACCTCGTTACCATCTGCCAAGGCAGCAACTCAGTAGTATTCTCACACCTTCCAGTAAAATTTCATGACATGAATCCCAGCAGAGACCAGTGAATTAAACTTTGTAGAGGCATGGCTACTTCTCTGAGAAAAATATCACAGGCTTAAAGAAGCACCAACAGTTGGCTCGTGTAATCTGAACCTATTAATTGCTGTACCTCCTCTTCATGTTTAATTAGGAGCCCATTTTGAAAGGACAGTTTGTCTTTAATGGGTTAACTGATGCCCCATTAATAGAGGAGCTATAACACGATAAACAAATATAGTTTAATGCACCCTACTTTGAATGCAGAGTTCATATGTATTCCAGACAAAAGGCCAAACAAATTTACAACACTTCATGCATTTCTATAGCTGAGCATTTTTTACTGAAGGATATGTAAATCCTGCACTAATCAGAGGTTCTGGGATTCCAAATGCCACTAAAGGTTATGACCTGAAGCCCTGCTAATAGATGACTGAGGGCGTAGACTAAGTAGTTCTGAATGACAGCAACCACAGGGTGTTTTGCATGAAAAGTAACCTCTAATAAATGACCTCTGCTTTTTTCCTTTCAAAGCTATGACAGTAATGAATATGAAAGGGGGAGCTTTGTACACACCGGGTGTTATTTACACCTAAACACTGCAAGAGTGTGGATGTATGTGAGGGTTTCAGTTCTGCTGAAAAAAGGAGGAATGGGTGTTTTCACTGCCATAACAAACACTGCTGCAATTCTTCTGGTTTTATTAATATGTAATCTCTTTTTAAAACAGTGGTACAAAACAACAAGGTCATGCTATTAAAAGAAATACTTCCTCATTCATTGAATGTTCGTGTGTGTATACAAATATATGTATATATGTATGTATGTATGTATCTATGTATGTATGTTTACTGGATGGGTTACAGACTTCATGTGAAATCTCCTGGATTGCTGATAGAAGCATTCAAATTTCTGCTGTTTTTTGACCTTTAGTTAGGCAGAACACTGTGTCTTTGGTGGTATGAACAAAGCAGGAATAGTTTTAATGGCAGAGAGTCTCTCCTCATGGATATTTACACTTGGACTTCTTGCAGTAAAATAGTTCTGAGATTTTTTTTCTCACAAGCAAGCAGAAAGAAAAAAAATATTTCTGAAAGAAAAAAAATATTTCCTTTGAATGATGCTGATCAATTGCTAAAACCTCTCATATCTTGCTGGAGATCCTGGAGCGGGAATAGAGCAATTGTGATTGTGCTGTGTTGTATGTGCTCCTACCAGCTCAGCATTATTCCCAGTCGCTCATATTGCTCTGCCTTAGCCACTCTCAATGTAAATCGCTTGCAATGCATGACTTTGGGGGTTCCTTTCCTCTCCATTCCCCATTTTCAGTGTGTAAGGGCAGACCAGGATAGGGGAGGACAGGCAGACAGGATCATGCTGGTTTCTCTGCACTGTTGAGATCTGAAGCATGCAGGTCTTACTGCAATGTTGGCAGAGGAATTGTGTGGGGACACTGTCTTGGCAGAGGAAACCTGTTGTATGGGGTACACTTAACCACAAAAACTAGAGTTTATGACTATCAGAGATCCCTGAGCCAACATACTGAGGTTCAGGCTGTATGTCTGAGACACTGGGTGCAGATGTGCCTGCCTGGGACCCAGCACCACACAGACAGTGCCAGGGGGCACTGATTAGCTCTCCACTTCCCTCTGCCAGCATGGTGACACTGCACCTTCCAGTCTGGGAGCTTAAACTCTGTCACAGACTTTCTTGGCCATCCTGCCAAGGACTCATATTAAGGACCTTGGATCTGCTGGATGCTCAAGTGCCATTCTTGCTGCTGACGAGCTCAGTCCTGTACAGTGTTGCTACTACACACCTCTGTGCACAGACTGCCTCAAGACACATCACACAAGGCAGTACGGTGGCTCTGACACTCCACTTGCCCCTGAACTCTGTGTGCTTCCCTGTGTATAGCCTGTTTATTTGGGATTCAAGCATGTCAGCAAGTAGCATATGGCCTATGAAAATAATCTTGATAGCCAAAGGCATTTCATACCCCAGGAAGCTTTCATCTGATGCATGAGATTTTTGCTTTTCTTAATATTATCCAAATATTTTTTCATTAGTTGATTTTTAATACAGATGCTTTATGTACAGAACATAGCTGTGTTTGTTCAGGTATGACTGCCATTTTGTTAGGAGGCAATTTTACCCGAGTAAGGAGGCCAAAGCAAGGCTTTAAAATGCACTCCTCATAAAAAATTAAAGAGCTATTCTTTATTTACATATTTACACAACACTCAATCCATCGTGTAAAGCTTTCTCTGCCTTAAACCCAAATCTCCAGGGTGTACTCTGTGCCTGGGGAAATTGGATGGCTCAGAGAAATGATAAAGATGTATCTGTCCATCCACCTATCTATTATTTTTTACACCATACTCATTACCATGGTCTCTGAGCTCCTATTACACATATGGAACCTTTCCCATTTCAGTACAGAGCTGGTCAGCAGAGACAGACTAGCCATCATTATTTTCTGAAGAGTATGATCCTGCAGAAGAACCGGTTGCTCGCTCTGCAGAGGGCATTTGGCAGCAGCCAGTTTGTACAGAAGACAAATGCCTTTTATTAGCTGCCTGGGAAGTCTGGTTTGGCATCTGGAAGATGCAGTTCAAATGGACGACGTGTAGAGTTAGCCTTAGGTATCAACATTGCTGCTCCCACATTCACTTCATGTCACCTTGAGAGAAATGCTACTTCTTTCCTGCCTTCCTGACAGCTGCTTACCAGGAGGCGGACTTCAACTCAAAAAAGGCATCAAAAGACCTGGCAACTTTAACTTAGACAGACTATCCGAGGGACTCTTCAAACTAACTGAAATAGCAGCATTTCTCATCCTCTTGCATGTAACTCTTTGGCCACTTTCAGGCCATGTCATCATATATTTGTCTCATTGTTACCCTGGGGTCCACCTGTTTCTTTGCAGAATTCACATACTGTCTTTTGCCTTGTGCTTCAATTTCATGATGGCTTTTTGTTAGGTTGTATCCAGAGCCCACCATAGCAGGGGCCTGACCCTTGATCAAAACCTGTGGGCATTCAGCAGACAAATACTAGTTAACAATGATTGTTACATAGACTAAAGTAACATCACCATTCCGTGGTTCATTCCAAGGCCCACTCTATTACAGCTACTATTGCAAGTGATTGTACCGGGCCTATTATCCATCCTGTTGCACATTTATTTTAATCTTTTTCCCTCCTGTACTAGGAGGAGAAGTTTCAAATTCATCTTAGTTTGTCTACCAACTCTGTCAGACCTACACCAGCAGCCCGGAGCCCCCTGTTCTCTCAAGAGGGCTGCTGCTGGGATGTAGCAGCAGCGTGGCCTGGATGTAACACTAGGGTGTTGCCTCCAGGACCTATAGGGTGCATGGATGCTCCAAATAAATACCTTCTTTTCCTTCTCCTCTTTCTGTTCCTTGGAGCAGGGAGAAGGGCAGAGTGGTCTGTCCCAAATCACCAGCCCAAGAAGAAGCATATAGCCTAAATATCTGAATTTTCCCTTCCCTACTACTTTCATCCCTCTTATTCAAGCACCTCTCATTCTAGTATGCTCAAGCATACTGTAGTCTACTCTCAGCTTTAATTTAGAGATAGAAGCAAGCTTCATCAATCAGTCATCAGGAGTGGCAGCCAGCAATCAGTTCATTAAATACCAGAGGAGGAAGATTGTGTTTTTGACATAAATGTAGGAGAAAAAATTATAAATGGCAAATGAAGAGCTGGAACCTCCCTCAGGTCAGATGCTGACAGGACTTTGCAGATCATCTGTATCTAAAATTGGATGGTTTTGATTCTGCCTTTCCTGTTCTTCACTTACAGAAATCTTCTGTCACAACTACAGGTCCCCTGAATAGAACCAGGACAAAATTCAAAAAGGGACAGTTAGTTTAATCTAAAATGCTTTGTGAAAATATTTCAATTTTGACAGATTTGTGATGGAAGTCTGTCTTTTTTTCCTGGTCAGTTGTTGAGACCCTGGGCTTCTAGCCACAAATTTTAATTCCTTCAATGCTGGAATTCTTTGAAGCCTTGGAGGACCTTACTTTAGGACTGATGACTGACTGGTATGGCAAAAAGAAACTATGGTACATAAAACAGTAATTTGAGCTTTTTATTTTCCTTTCATTTCTCATGGTTGTCTTATGGAGGCAACAAAAATTAATTTTCTAATAATGAACATAAAAATGTATTTTCTTTTAAAGATTGAAGACCAGATTTTCATCTCTTCCCAATCTGCCTAACTCAATTGATACTTTTGATTTATGGCAGCCTAAGGAAAAGATTGGGCAATTTAAATTTTAACTTCCTCTCCTAGGAACAATCCTTTCATTCCTGAGATCTACAGATGAAGAATGGAACTCTAAAAAACCTGCTCAGCCTGGCCACAGCTCGACTGCAGGTCCTTGACAGCAGCAGTCTTGCACTGCAGTAAAGAGGCGATTAAAAGTTTTACTATCCATTTTATCATCTCGGTTTTTACAATAAAGAGAGCTGTCATTGTTTTAGGATTATTTTACTTCTGTCTATTCATTTTGTTTCATTGTCTTTACAAGTCTTACTCCCGTTTCATGCTGCTCAGGTTCTGCCCTTTTCAACTCCTCATGGATGAGTGGGGAAGGAAGAGTGGACTGGGCAACAGATTGGGCAGGGAGTGTGAATATTGAGCTTCCACAACAATCTCTTACTTAATTTGAGAGGAATGAAAACACTTTTTCCACCCTTCCTCTCTATTTTTACGATGCCTTTGCATCTTAGGTACACTAGACAGGTACACTAGACCAGGCAGAGGCAAAACTGTACAGCAATATCCCTCACTGACTGTTTGCATGTATGTTTAGTGGTCTTGGGAATTCAGGCAAAGGTGCAGTCAGTGGGAGGAAACGTAGGTGGGGAAAACAGAAGAACAAATTTTAGTCTGGAGGAAAATAAAGGAACAAAAGTTGGCAATGTAGACAATGGGACAAGAGAAGACAGGAGATGGGAAAGCAGAAAGTAGAGGTACAAGTGGATATTAACATTTTTGAAGGCATTTTCCATAAAATCTTGGGATTGTTAATGTTAGAAAAGACCTAAGATCACTGTGTCAAACTGCTAACCCAGCACCACCATGTTCACCAATAAACCATGTCCACGTGGTTTTGGAATGTTTAAGCAGCTTTGGTAGCTTTGAAAAACAAATGTTTCTACTATCAGATGCTTAAATTATTTCAAAATTCTTTGTACTGGAGCTTTAAACTTCATGCCTAAAAAATAGGGATAATCATGCTTGAACTTAGAGGCTTTTCTTTTGTGCAGACAAGAAAATTTCCTGAAATACTCAGTTTGGGAAGAGAGTGAGGATGGTGTGTTTTCCAGGTGTCATGCAAGTTCACAAGTCTTGCAATTTAAAAACACAGCTAAATACCAAAGATTTGTTCTGGGAATATTCATTCCAATTTATTAAAAAATTAGGGTCCAGCTGTGCTTACTTTCCACAATGGTTTGCTTTTGGGACATTTTTCATTTGTTTTTCCAGCAGTTTCTGTATCAGAAACATTGTTTTAAATGTCACAGTTGTCAAATCAATAAACTAAAACAGTATCACATGGCTTAATTTGAACAAGTAATGCAATTGGAATTTCAGATTTGGAATAACAGGCTTCCTGATCTGTTCACTGTCCCTCAACAGTTGAAAACAAAGAAATTGGAGTAAGATTAGGCTGTGTTTTATCCCACAGGGCTGCACAGAAGGAGGAGGAGGGAAAGCCATTTGGTTATGTGTTTAACCTAGAAGTACCTATCTATAATGAAAGTTCAAATCCCAGAAAAAATCCTGTTTGTCTATAAATGTCTGTCTGTTTGTCTATCTATCTATCTATCTATCTATCTATCTATCTATCTATCTATCTATCTATCTATAATTCTGTCTCTGAAAGTTATACCCAAAGTCCATCTAATTTTCAATGGATTTTGACAAGAGTTTAATAAGGTCCCTATTACTGCCCACTGAAAAAGAAAACAAAACAAAACAGAAAAAACTCTCACTGATGTCAAGAGAAGGAGTGTTATTATCTTTAGGCTGACAATTTGATACCACTATAGAAAGAACCTTTACTTGACACGCTGTTTATTTATTTAAGATACTAAGTAATAGCTCAAGATGGGCACACAGAAGCTGGGGCACCTATAACCATGTCTGCATCTGAAATCTAGGTAACCAGAATGGAGCCATGACTGAGTTGTGGAGCAGTCTTCCTTTTTCCAATTTCCTTCTCCCAAATTCAGTGGCTTGTTGTTATCTGCCTTTTCTCCCTTCCTTGTTTTCTTCATAGCCCTTCTATCTATCAAACACCTATTATGTATATCCCTAAAGAATACCATAGAACTTTTGCATAGCCCCAAAACCCATCAAGTTCCTCTCTAAGCTGTTTTGTTCCCCTTGCTGAGCATGGCATGCTGGTGACAAACCAACTATCAACAGCTCAGTACATAAAGAAGTATGGGATGGTGACGCTGTGGCATAGTTTCAAAAAGGAATTTTGCTTCAGGATTTCCTTCTCAAAAAAACCCCCCTGGAAAATCAAATAATTGTTTAGGATATGTTTTTCCATGAATTTTAAGGAATCACCGTTACCCATCCCTGTGGTTTAATCACCACTACATAAGCGAAATAACAGCAAAGAATTGTCTGGTTTCATAAAAAATGTCTACTTGGTAGTGTGTTAGGTTTTTGGCGTTGGTTCCTTTCTTTTTTTTTCAATGACAAATATCAAACAAAATAGCGGACTGTCTAGGTGTATGTTTAGAGAAGAAGACTTTTATAAGAATGATTTGAATTAAGATGATAAGGAGGAAGACAAGCAAAAAAATACAGAAATGTTTAAAAATTGCAGAGATTTATATCTATTTTATTTATCTACTGCGATCATAATCTTCAGTATTTATGTTTTCAAGCTTGAGCTTGTAGTCATTACAATTAGAAATTTATGTTCAAAAAATAATGTGACTGTCAGACAACCAGGCAGATATTTGCAAGTGGAGTTTTAAGAGAAAGTAGTGACAAAATACGAGTATTGCTTAATTATGAGATATTGGTGGAAGAGATTCTTTCACTAGAGAAGACATTTTATTAGCAATAAGAAGCATTTTCATTGTGGTTACAAAGTTTTTTGCCTCACACTATTTGCAGCTTAGGTTCATCCACTGAAGAATGAAGTTCGTATCCCATGATATGAAATACAGTTATACCCCATCATTTGCAAGGAACAGGTCAGGCCACGGGCCTCGCAAAAAGCCAAACTCGCAAAGAAGTGCAGGTCGTTAATATGCATGCAGGCCACACCCATTGCTCCACCCCCTGGCACTTCGGAGCGCTGCGGACAATTTTCTGCTTCTCCCCGTGCGCTCTCTGAGCACAGGGTAGCAAAGGGAACCGTTTCTGAGCCCCCTCTGACTTGGGAGACCCCTCCCCCNCCCCGCAGGGCAGGGTGAGTCCCGCCCCTCTGGCACCATGGCACCGCCCCTCAGCAGAGCAGAGGCACTGCGCATGCGTCAGCCGGGTAAACTCAAAAATGTTGAATTAAAACTGTAATAAATTCTCCTTGCAAATNACGGCTTCTCCCTCCCCCCAAACCTGATGCTCACGCCCCAGCACCCCAGCCCCATGGCCGCCCCACGCTGGAAGACCTGGCATAGCATATTGGACCCATGGTCGCACCGCACCAGGTCGCCCGGGCACAAACACCAGGGCTGGGGGGAGGGAGCAGCANAGAGCTGTAATGGAGAGGTTGCAATGTATCAGGGATTCACCGTAACTGAATAAAGCATCATATCAAACTGCATATTATAATTTTACCAAATTTTCCAACTTGTCACCTACTTGCTCTACTGTAGTTGCTTATTTATCATCATTAATCCATTAGCAAGAACAGCATACATTCAGACTGGTGTAGCACTACTATAGAAAATCTGCTGCGAGCAGAAGTGGTGTGGTATGTTCACTGTGCCAGGACTTTGTTATGCTGATATGTCTCCACTGAATGGGAGTGGATGCTGCTTGAGGGTTCACCAAAATCACAGGAAAAACAATTGAACTACTAAAAAGTGAGTTTGATGCATGATGCAGTGATGAGGCAGTCTTCTGAACTTGAGGTAACAAAATTCTGAAGTTTTGCCATCAGTGGAGAGAAAGCATCCTGTATTTGAGTTGCATTTGGATTCTAACTTAGATCTGAGAACACAAAATCATGCCAAAGTGACAGTCCTGCCAAAACGTACTTTTCTCAATTCTCTCTGTGCCCGCAGTCTGAACATACCTTTGATTTACAAAAACTTCTGCACATTCTTCTCTTTTAAACAAGCTGTGCAATTGAAGTTTGAAACATGGATAATGTTCAATTAACTTTTCTATATATGTGGCATTGGAGGATGGATCATCTTACCGAAATGTGAACTGCTATGGATGTGTGATTATGCATTGCATTCTTAGCCTGTCTCAAGGTAAGTCTTGAAAGGATTTTATATTTCCTAAATACGTGCCTGGTGATTAGATCACAATAAATCTGAAAGGATCATAATATGCCTATTATAAATTACTGTGTTTCAAAGGAATTATTATTGTTAGTGAGTAAATATGTACCAGTGCCTCAGGGAATAACTGAAATTAGACCATGAAATAACATTGAAGGTCTGATAAAAATTCAAAACAACAACAAAGAAGGCTGAAAACTTGGTCTGACACCATCTTTACTTAGCCTTGTGCTTCCTTTACATGACAAAGTTTCCGAAATGTGAGTGATTTAGCTTGATTACAACACCATGTGTTAAAGGACAAAATGTCAGCCAGATTGAATTTTCAGCTTTGAACACACTTGAGGTTATGATTTTAAGTCAGGGCTTAACTTTCAATCTGACAAAAGGCTGTTTCATTTTTTTGGTTTTGTTTTTGTTTGTTTGTTTGTTTGTTTTCTGTTGGCAGGTTTAATTACATGAAACCAAATGCTCAGACAAGGGAAAAGAACTGGTAAAATTTTCTCAGCCATAGAACTGTGAATGCCTTTATATTCTGCTAAATTCCAGACTGAATTTACTCCTAAATAATGATTTAATTTATATCTGGCAAGACACACGTAACTTTTCCTTCCTGAGACGGCATGATTGTTCATGTTTTTGACATTTTTGGAATACATACATGGTATTTAAATCTGCAAAGGAAGGTCAAGTCAGTGCAGAGTACTAGGGGTCTTAAAATGTGTTCATAGTTCTGTTGTCTGAGCTGGGATCCAGTAAGTCTTCTGCTAGAGCCAGTATTCTGGTTTTCACTGATGCAGGTCTCAGTAGCTGAGGGACCTACCTAGCTAAGTAAGCTCTCTCAATAAGGAGTAAGGTAATCCTTATGTGAAGATGTCCAAGGTGTGCATTTGGCGTTGACAGTGGAGGTGCCACAGCTCTTTAGGAATGGAAGACAAGTCCAGATTTGTCAGGCTTGTGGAAGGGTCCTTGCTCTGTAAAATATTCTCCCCTTTAATTTACCAAATTCTGATTTCATTAATCTTCTGAAACTATTTTCCCACACTTAGATAGGCAGCCCTCTCCTTTGATGGGTACTTAGATGTTTCTTAGCAATGGAACTGAAAGAACAGTGTAAACCATTTAGCAATCTAGCTGCATTGTGATTAACTTCACACATTATCAAGTGTCTGCTTTGATACACAGGTAGAGGAAAAGAACACATATCAAGGACCCCCTTCACCACAGATCTATCAAGACAGAGCTGATTTCATCATTCAGACTTCCTGAAAACTCTTATGCATAATGACATTATTTCAAACTCAGAAAATAAATTCAGGCAGGCTAAGAGTGAGGAAAAACCAACTATTGAAATTAAAGGGTTGTTTCAGCCCTCTGAAGGCACTGACCTTCAGGCTCTCAACCACTTTCTCTGAGACCTTCCAGGTGAGCTGAAAAAAAAACCCTGCATACTTTTCACCCCATATTATCCATTAAAATGGAGAGTAACATGGTGGAGGAGAGGTACTGACAGCATGATTCATCGTGTTATCATGATTCATAATTTTTCTCTCTGCAATATCAAAGCTGTTGTATTCTGATACTACATCAGTATTTGTAGCACTGATCTTTTCACTAGCCTTCCTCAAGCTTTTTTCAAAGAGCTGTGACAATCTATGACCTTTCTGCTTTGACAGAGAGGATAAAAATGAATGGACAACATTACTGTCTTCTTCCAGTTGTCCACACTCCTCTCTCTACTCAGGAGCACATCAAAGTAGGTCAGTCTAGCATGGAGTCAGCATCAGTGGGCTCCAGGAAGGGAGGGAAGAAGTCCCACGGCAGGCGTACCTCCACCTTCCAAGGCCACCAGCACCAGCTCCAGGTGCTTGTCCAACAGAAGTCCTCGTGCAAGTATACCAACACTTGAGTTACCAGCACGTTGCAAAACACCACACAGAATAGAGAGTTGTGCTCCTGACGAATTCACACACTCCAATGCCAACATCAATGGCTCTGTGGTAATTTTAGGTGCTGACACTTACTTGTCCTTTCATATCATGGTAAAAACTGGAAGAATTTGCTGTTGTGTCAATCAGTAGAGCAGCCACCATTCAGGGAAGGCAGTTTAAACTCAACTATAACAATATAGGTTCTTATGTTAGTCTTTCTTACTCTAATACAGTAATCCATCGAATATGGTTGGGGGTCAGTTCCAGAAAGACGCCGAAATAGGCAAAGTCCACAAAGCAGTGGTAAATACTGTAAATACAGCAAAGACGAGGAAACCCTGTCACGATATATTGAACCCGCAAATGGTGAACCGCGAAGTAGTGAGTGATTACTGTATTGTATTACATGGCATCCTATTATATTATGTCCAAGGGACACAATGCAAGGTAAAAAGTCCCATGCTATATACAGAGTTAGACAAAACATATCAAGTACCTCCAGAGGCTGCTCTCAGGGTCAAGTTAGGATTGTAACACAGGACAGTAAGCATCGGTTTTCAGAGATTAATGACAAATGTGCATTTATCATATGTACAGCAGAACTCCCCCCAAATAAGTTGTGTTCAACACTGTATTGGGTCTGTCTGAGCCCATAGCAGTCCTTTCAATGCTGTACTTTAGAAGGGTGTTGATAACACACAAGTGTTTTGACTACAGCTGGGCACACTGTTCCTTCCCCCTGACTGAGGACAAGATTCTGGGAGGAGACATGAGGTCAGGCCAGCTGACCCAGACTGACCAAAGAGATATTCCATACCATATGACCTCAGCTCAGATATAAAAGCTGAGGAAGGGAACAAGGGTGGGAGGAACATTCATTGTTCTTGATGGCTGCCTTCTAAGATGCGTAGGAGCCCTACTTCCCTCAATGTGGACACTTCTGCTGGTGGGAAATAGACATTATTTCTTTTGCTTTGCTTCTGTGCAGGCTTTTTCTTTGCTGTATTTGTGTTCATATTAAACTACCTTATTCCAATCCACCCTTTGTATATCATCTTATTATTTGGGACTGAGTGACCGTTCAGGCCCCTGGCATCCAGCCAGGGTAAAACCCTTAACAAACACAAACATATCTATTTCTACCTTTGGGATTCAGAACATTTTTGTGTCATGCTTGGTAGCTTTTCTGTGCTGGAGACAACCTGCTAACCCAGTGCTACCATTTTATGTTAAATTGTATACATATAATTTTGATATAATCACTGATTTTTAAGATACACTATTATTAAGTATTGCAAATAGCAGAAAAAAGTGTTACCTACATCAAATCTGTGAGGGAGGTTTGAGAATCTTCTCACTCAATTTACGTTTCAGGGGGAGTGAACCAGATTTCAGGTAAAGCTGAACTACCACAGAAAGAAAGAAGATTCTTTCCTTTGGGTGACAGAAATAAAGCTAGTGCAGTTTTATTATTCCTGGCACCAGGCGTGTTTTGCTTTAAACAGAACCACAGGGAGAAGAAAGGTGCAATGGATCCTAGAAGGTTTAAGAATGTTCTCTTTTCTCTATATCTGTTGATCTAAGTTCTCATTGAAGATATTTCCTTGGATTGAGGGATGAGCCAGGAAGAGTGACATGTTTCTGAAGAAGCTTCTCAACAGTTGATCCGAAGATGAGATGGCTTCCCATTATACAGCTAGGCATTGTGTCTTAAGAGAAGAGCTGTGCTCTGAAAGGCCATACCTATAAATACTCTTCACTGTTTTTCTATTTTATGGCCTTGTTTCCACTTTTGTGATCATCTCAACATACATTTGGCTGGAGTGAAAATATATTTTGCTGGAGAGCATGTGATTTTCTTTCTCTCTTCAAAAATTAGTCTGACAACAGAGGGGACTTGGATGGACAGTGGGGGCTCTGTCTGACCTGGTTACAGCTCGAGGTGGGCAGTCTTCTGGTGTCCGCAGCTGTAGTTTGGATGAGGTTTGGATGAGGTTTGGATGGCCAGTTTGGATGGCCAGGCACTGGATATGCTCCTTCTACCGAAGTAGTAAGGCTAGTTCAGGCATTATGGCAACAGGTTATAAACTTGTGGAGAAGGCTTTTCTGTTGCAGGCAGAATCTGTGCAAAAGTCTTACAGTGCCTGAAGTCTTGGAGCTTGGGCACAGTGGTACAACACCCAATCACTGTAACTCCAGGGACTTCCTAGACCACACTTGTCATAATTCAAATACTGCCTGATTATTGGTGGCCTCCCATATGTATTCTTTTCAGCTGTGTACTGAGGATGTTTAAAAGATCCCAGATTTCTTGGGTGTCTGTACCTAACAGAGATATGAGGCAAAATTTTGGATACTTGGGTATAATAAAGTTGCCAAAACATCCTAGTGTCATTTTAGATGTTAGGGTCTGGGAACACCTCGCGGCAGCCTCCCTGTACTTAAGGAGGGCCTACAGAAGAGTTGGAGAGGGAAATTTACAAAGGCATGCAGACAGGGCAAGGGGGAATGGCTTTAAACCCAGAAAGAGAATATTTACATTAGATATTAGGAAGAGATTCTTTACTGTGAGGGTGGTGAAGCACTGGAAGATTGCCGAGAGAAGCTGAGGATGCTGCATCCCTGGAAATGTTCAGGGCTGGATTGGATGGGACTTCGAGAAGCCTAGTCTAGTGGAAAGTGTCCCTGCACATAGTGAGGAGGTTGGAACTAGATGATCTGTAATGGCCCATTCCAAACCGTTCTGTGATTCTATGTTCTTGACCACCTCCCTGACAATCAACCACTTCTCTGGAAAAGTAAGGATCTTCTGTGGCTTGTATGTCACCTCTTTCAGGTCATTTTGGAAAGACCACAGCATGTAAAATAGTGATTGAGATCTATGTTCGGTAACCTCAGATTTTCCTGTGGTGTTTAACATGGGGAAAGGCTAATGGGAGGTTTGCTATTATCACAGAATCACAGAATCACAGAATCACAGAATCAGTAAGGTTGGAAAAGACCTTAGAGATCATCGAGTCCAACCTATCACCTATTACCTAACCTAGCCAAACCTGTTACCTAACCTATTACCTAATTACCTAACCTGTTGCCATCCTGCTACCAACACACCATCCTACCTATAACACACTACCCTAATATCTAGGTCATGCCACCAAGTACATCATCCAACCTTTTCTTAAAAACCTCTAGGGACGGTGACTCCACCACCTCCTTGGGCAGCCCATTCCACTGTGAGATCACCCTCTCTGTGAAAAAGTTCCTTCNTCAAGATCTCCTTACTCAACCAGGGTGGTCGTCTACCTTTCGGGCTCGACTTACTACACACCGGGACAGCCTGCTCCTGTGCCTTGAAAATCTCTTTCTTGAAGTACTCCCAGCTATCCTGGGCCCCCTTGTCTTTAAGAGCCACCTCCCAAGGAACTGTCTTAATCAGTTCCTTCAATAACCCAAAATCTGCCCTATGGAAATCCAGCTTAGCTGTTATACTGCCCCCCCTCTTTGCTGCACTGTTTATTGTGAATTTTATTATCTCATGATCACTACATCCCAAACAACCTCCAACATCCACATTACGCACCAGATCATCCCTATTTGTGAAAAGCAGGTCAAGATAAGCCCCACCTCTGGTGGGCTCATTAACCAGCATTATGCATGAAACATTTATATACTTCAACATATCTTGAGGAGCATGAAGCACCCAGTCCCTTTTTCTGTCAGGGAGAGCCTGTACATGACAAACTTTTTAATAAAGTATTAAGTTTTTGCTTATTTAATAACTCTAGGGAGAGCAGGTGTCAGTACTGAACAGCTCCATAAGTACAGGTCCATTAGCAGAGGTTATGACCCCACAGCACGCCCTTTCCACCGCTGGCCTTTCTCTGTAGGCAGGTCAAAGTTTACGGGCATTTGGGGGGCAAAGAAGGGAAGGATTGTTTTTTCTTCACTGTCTCTACTCACAGGGGCCTGTTGAAAACTCATTTCTGACAGCAATTACAACTGCTGTGGCCCTTTTGGCAAAGGGATGCGCTGTCAGACGAGGTCTGGAGTTTGGATTCTTGTGCTTGTTCCTGGAAGAACAAACACATGCAGCGAAGACACTCTATCTGAAAGACTTGGGGAAGCACCAAAGTAAACAGAAATAATTGAGGACAGACTCGCAGAGGCCCAAACCACATGCATTGTAATTCTGTTGGCCCAGCAAATGATATCTCATCACCACCTACTCCATCTAAATAAAGCCACATCCCTGCGAGGATGTCTGGCCCAGAAATTGCTCGGGCACAGGCTGGGTGTCCTCCGGCTACCTTTGGCAGCTTGGGTCGAAAACAAACTGCGATAAAGGGCCGGGGCTGAGGAAGGTGAGCTCTTCCCCTGCTCTCCCCGGCCTGCTGACACACGGACGAACCGCACTCCAGCAAATCGTTCCCCGGGCTCCCTTGCCGCCAAGAAAAGGAGTGTAGAGGCAAACGCTTCCCCGGCTGCACCCAAAGTTAGTTGAAGGCACGTTGTCTCCCGCACTGAACACTGGAGGGAAAGAAGCTGTCTCGTCTCCCCGGGCACCTGCAGACCCCGGGTGAGGAGGCAGGGAGCGGTGCCCACCCAAACCCCGCGGCTCGGGCCGAGCCCGGGGAGGGGCGGGAGGCGGCGGGGGCGCTACCGACGGCGGCCACACGGTGTCGCCAGCGCCGCTCGGCTGCGCCCCGCGCCCTGCTTGGGAACGGGAACGGCGGCGGGGAGGGGAGGGAGGAACCCCTTCNTCCTTTCCTTTCCTTTCCTTTCCTTTCCTTTCCTTTCCTTTCCTTTCCTTTCCTTTCCTTTCCTTTCCTTTCCTTTCCTTTCCTTTCCTTTTCATTATTTTTTAATTTTATTTTTTCATATCTCAGTCACCACCAGAGCCTTCAAGGCTGGAAAGGTAAACCTGCCCCAGGAAAACTAAACTGTAGGATAAACACAGAGTCTTTGGTGCTTGTGGGACAGTCACAAGGGGGAGAAGGCACAGATTCCTGCTGGTTAATAAAGTTTATTCACAACCTTAAATTCTGGTTTATTAACTTTAGGTATAACAAGTTGTGCAGTAATTGTGGTTGTTAAGGGAGCACCAGGCAGATTTTTCCTGGAGGGTATCAAATTCTGTGTTATTACTATACATGCACTAAATCTCCATTAAAAGGTTTTTTGTAAATGTTTCAAGGCTATGCCAGATAGAAGGGTACTTCATCTTGGTTTCCAAACAGTGTATTATCTATTTTAAATGCCCGGCTATAACAGTTGCCTTATTTGCCTCCCACCAAAAAATATGGTGGCTTACAAATGTCTTGTTTTTTTTTTTTAAAAAAAAAAGAAAGACATAAATTGAACTTTTGTGACGGCTGTATCAGTCATTAGGAAATCTGGGTTCAAATGTGCACTCTCTATAGAGCCTGGCTGTGGTCTTTCACAGCCAAGCAAAATAGGCAAACTACAGGATGGAAACTCAATGAGTCTAACTATTCTGCTTCCTTTTATTTTTTCTCCCTTTCGAATAAATCACACTCTTTTGAAGCTGCTGCTTTTCTTTTGCGGGCACAAACCCCTCATCTTTTAAAGCCTGCCTTTCAATCTAATTGTTTCAACAGGCCAAGCAACTGGCAAAAGACAGCCCCAGCCTATCTCTATATTGTCTCCCCAGGAATGTTCATAAGAGAAATACACATTTATAGAATCCACGCCGCTGTTTGAAGACCTGCGAGTGATGGAGTAATTTTAATGAGATTAGTTAATGGGTTTGTTCAGTGCCTTGAAGGGAGCGTTCAGTACTTGCAGGGCAAAACTGCTGCAGCAGGCCTGAAGCCAGCGGCAGGTATTGGATGGGCTCCCAAGGATTTCAGTGGTCTTTGAATGAAGGACTCAGTGACAGATAGAAGAAGTTGAAAAGTGCTAGCGACAGTGTGGCGAAATAAAATGGAGAGCGGCAGGACAGATGCAAGCAAAGACCAATGATGTGTGAGCCTCCGGAGGTGCTATTTATGTTTGCAAGGAAGGTCTGTGCTATTAAGTTTCAATTTGACAGTACATTTTAACAAAATGAAACAAACAAACCAAAAAACAGAAATGTATTTGCCATAAAGATTTGAGATACTCAGATCTTTGGCTGCAAGCACCGAATTAAGCTCAGCATCTTAAAGGAGATCTAGAAAACTTGAAATTAGGAAGAAAAAAAGGATTGGACAAGATTTTGTGCTATTTTTGCAAAGGCATTAGGGCTGATGATGTTGTTCTTGTAGTGCTTAGACATATCAGAAACCAAATCTACCTGAGCCTTTTGTGTTTACAACTCTTTCTTAGGATCCCAGGAATTCTCACACCTTGAAAAAAAATTAAAAATATTTTTAGTGATATCATTAAATGTTTTAGGATCTGACTCTATCACTCTCCTGGCAGTGTTTTTTACTCCTCTTTTTTAAGCCAATGTTCTGCTTATGCTTTCGAAGCCAATATGATTACTCACCCAAGTAGGACCTAGATACGTGAATCAGTATTGTAAAATGTATCCCGGAGTCTGTAAATGGAAAATGCTTGCTCCAATAGGCAGGCTACGTGTCTGGTTTAGCTCTCAGCTCCATTAATATGTCTATTACTTAAATGAGTGAGATAGCAGACCTGCCCTAGAGTAACAACTTCCCCACTATCCCATTACAGGAGGCCTCAGTGTCTTGTTATCCCCCCTCCCCCGCTCAGCAGCCTGTGCGATGTGGGATAAGGCTGCCAGTGACACAGCCACGACTTATTTCCAAGGAGCAGGATTTTCTAAATGTGTCCACTAGATAGCACAATAAACTTCCTTCTTTTCCTGTTGAAAAACTTTCTCTCCCACCCAAAGAGCCATTAGCCTTTCAGTCTCAGAGTAATGGTGCTTCAGAAGGAGATCAAAGTTTCTTAGATAAGTGTTCCTTTACACAATGTTACCGACACTCTACTTTGTAAACAGGCCTCTTTTTTATGGTTAAGAAGGACATATAAACATGCCAAGTGAGATGGATAGACTGTAACTTTTTCTCTTTGTATCTTCGTGTGTGTAACTGCTCAATGAGTATCATAGTTGGGTTGCACTGATACTCGTGGTCTAGCTTTTGTGTAAACAGAGGGAGAAAAGAAGACAGCAAGAAGGAATCTCAAGTTTAGATTTCTTATGGGAGTCACTGCAGCACCAGTTCCACTTTCTGCTGCCTTTGATGAGAAAACAGTGTCGTGTCCTTCTGAAGAAGATGAAGACATTAGCACTCAAACCCTTGTGCTTGTATACCTGCTTGTATGAACACATTGGAGCCAGTTCTGCTTTAGGATCACAGATGAGTAGTGTAAAACCTAAAAATGAAGTTGCTGCCTCTGTTAAGATTTCCAGACTACCTCAAGTCCCCTTTAGCTTGAAACAAAGAAGAGCATGAGTTCTCCCTAAAGGTCTCTGAGAAAAGCTTAAGACTCCCATAGTGGACCATAGAGACAGAAGGGTGCTTGCTGTAGGGCAAGTCAGCATGTCTCCATACTGAAGACAGGGCCAGTTAGAAATAGCTGATGGGAAATCCAAGAGGTGGAGGGAAATGTTCCGGGTGAAGTAGTGTGCAAGGCATTGTGCAAGAAGTCTTTTACTCAGTGGCAAACCCTGTAAATAAATCTGCATTTTGAATCTACGTATTTAAAATAAGTGAAGTCAGCAACTGCGATGCCCCTGTTCTTGCTCCATATACTATGTCTCTGTACTAAGACATGTACTATGGTCTCTGCTTACATCTTTTCTTCTAGAAAACAAGTTAGTACCCTTTTTTGAAGCTTAGTTATCTTTGGATAACAACTAACCAATATGTATATTTTCTGTCATGCATTAACAGATGCTGTATATAAGGTAAGAGGAAAATTGAAAAAACCCAGAACTCCCCTTCTTTCAAGCCTTCCTGTTAGACTGTTGCCTTTCTACCCCAGCTGTAAGCTCCTCAGGGCAAGGACCAGGACTGTGTGGCAGTCCTTGCAGTGTTACCCCCCAACATATGTAAGGAATGTTCAAAGCATCTGCGTTCACCTCCCCTTTAAAACTAGAAGACTGAGATTCCTGGATCCCTGACTTAAGGAGGTAATGACAAGGCCAATCTTGTCTTTCATGTTTCAGAGCTAACTATAGGAGTGTAATGCACATCTTTTAAAACAAGTGACACAAGGAATGTTCCTTGACAATCTTTCAAACTAAAGCAGAAAACCTCTGTTCTCAGGTTGAAAACACCCTCAATCATGGTACACAGGCTCCCTCTGACATGAATGTGCTCCAGTTCTCCTGATTAGATGTCCCTGAGGGTTATTGTTACTGTAGTGTCATCCAGAAACTCCAGCTATGTATTTGTGCCTTAGCCTTCTCTCCATTTCAGAAATAGAGGCAAAGTCAAACTGCACCAAAAGATGAGAGAGAAACAGTGAATTCAGACAGACCTTTTACCTTGCCTTACTTTGGGGAGCCCAAGGTGAGTCAGACAGCAATGGACAGGAGGCTTTGCTCAGTGGAAACTTAGTGTCTGCTCTGATTTTGTGACCAGCTCAGTGCAGAGAGACCTGCAGGGGGATGTGAAGGAGAGCTCTGGAATGATCTGCAAGTGGCTGTGGAGAAATTCACCCTAAAGAGCCCTGTGGGTGTTAATTCAGATCCTGTCTATAACACAGCTTTTCTTGCTTGTTCGTGTTCTTTAAAGAAAAGATTTGCCTAATTCTTCTAAGTGGTAAGTGGTAAGAACAGTGGTATAGACAGCCTAGAAAAAGCCTCCTACAAACCTCTCTCTTCTTTTCTTTTTCCTACCCTATTGCATCCACAGGCAAGGCTGCCTCAGATCTCATCTTTTAAGTGCTACAACTGATCCATTAAATAGCTTCTCATGGACATTTTTTTCAGTTCTCAGGAGTTGAGTTGCTGAGTGAGAAATGCATGATCTAGGCTCTTGCTGCTGGGACTTCCTCCAGACCAGCTTGCAGTCCTAAGAAAAATGAGTTGGATGGTCTCAGCTCTGTCCCCAATGAGCAGAAGCAGTAGATCACTTTGCAAAAATGAGCCACGCGTAATTTGGCACCACTGACAGAAGACTCACTTGCAGCAGCTCAGGGCCTTGCAGGCTTGAGATAATGTGCTGCTAAAATCACCTCTTGACCCTAGCCCAGGAGGTTCCTCCAGGTCACAAGGGAAGAGGGGAGTAGCAGGCCACTGTGAGATACCTTGATAAATGTGCAAGCCCTTACAAGTCAGCCTGGTATGCCTGCACCAGTGTGAGTTGCTCTGTTTATCACAGGAAGAAGAATATGTTTCCTGAGTTTTGTTAGAAGACTCCAGACTTCTCATTTAAGCTGCCTCCTCCTTTTTCCCCTGTGGTGCAGTGAGCCCACAAGTAGTGAACTAGTGGCCCTGATGGAGCATAGAAGCAGGCTGCATGCATCTCCTTGTGTTGGAACTGGCAGAGAAAATCGGACACTGGGACAAACAACTATAAATCAGGACTGTCCTGATTAAATCAGGCATGGCTGGCAAGTAAGTTATTGGCTGCCTGTGAAACTAATTGTGATAGTGATACACTGAATTTTGCTGTGTCTTTCAAACACTGGATGTGATGGGAAACAGCTGTTAGGACCCACCCCACCCC
>WEKX01019949.1:200523-220354 GCA_013390025.1 Pitta sordida
AAAAAAAAGGAGGAGAGAAAGATGAAGAAAAGGAGAGCGGGCTTATGATTCAGAATCATAATAAAGTCTGTCTTCTCTATTCCCTTGCACAAAAGCTCTTAGATTCTTCTATTCTCCTCTAGACAATTACTCCCAGCAGGCAGGGTCACTCAGGATGAGCACACTATTGCATTTAAAGTTCATCTACTGAAGGGGAGAAAAAAGCAGAGAAAGAAGATAAAAAATTCTTCTCATTAATGTGTGAAAAAATGGCAGGTTTAAAATGGGTTAGAAATTCAGGTTAAAGTAAAAAAAAAAAAAAACCAAACCCAGAAAAAAATTGTCACATAACATCAGTAGGAGAAAAGATTTCGTTCAGAGGTATTGTTTGACTGAACACTTCCTTCACAATAACACCAATGCTGGAACATAAAAGCCAGTGTTTATTTGAGGCCTGGACTGGGCAATTGTTAAGAGCAGTTAGCACAGAAAAAAGGGATGTTTTGAAATATGTCAAAAGGAGAAAAGGCCTAATTCTGCTCTGGTGGAAGCTGGTGGTGAGCCTTCTGCCATCTCCCATGTCGACTGGCAAGCCATGCTTCACTGGACATGGAGGGCTGTGCAGGAGCCAGCAGTGTGACCAACTGCATGGACTGCAGTGAGAGAAGAGTACGGTTTCACCAGTTAAAACCTATTGCTGTCAGGAATTTGCTTCACTCAAGTCGAAGGCATATAGTTAGCAGAGCTGTAGTATTGTAATGGTTTAAAGGTAGGAGCCAAACAGGGTTTATAGAGGGGTTGTTACTGGACTCAGAAACATAGATCAAAACTCAGACAGAATTTGAGTATACAGGCCCTTCTTCAGGTCTGAAAAAGAATCAACAAAACCCAGCTTGAAGTTAGTTACTTGACTCAGCCTTGAGGAAGATTTTTGAGAGACAAACCCTGTTTATTTCCAGAAATACTTGGTCTAGTATAAAGTATTACCTCTCTTTGTACCTTTCTCATTGCCACAATGACTGCTCTTGTCTGAAAAAACTTCACACAAAGCAGAACATACCTGTACATGCAACATGTGGAATTTGAAGATGCTTTTCCCATAGGAATACTTTTTCTTGGTGATTCTGTGCCTTGGCTGAAGCCACTGCAATGGGCTACTGTTAGAGGCTAGGTTCTTTCAGCACTTGGTTTGAATCCCTGTAGCCCCAGACACTTTTTATCTCCTATTTTAGCTATTTCTACTTTTCCTTCTCATCTTGTAACTACCTAGTCTGTCTTTCTATTAGTGTTCTTTTATCCCCCAAATTATAACAGTGGAGAGAAAATGATGTGCATTAACTAGTAACAATATGACTGCACCATGAATTTGGGAGAGACAGAAGGAAAATACAAATCACTCATGTTTCAATAATCTAACCCCATCCTCTTAGCTTCCACAGTAATATCTCTGGTTTCCTGTTTGCAAATCAGAAATGTTTATTTACAATGTCTTTCTAGACAGCTTTTCAATGCATAATGCTTGTGTCATTACATAATGGGTCATAAATGATGTTGGTTGTCATAGAAAAACACAAAGTCATCAAATATTTTCTTGGTTTTTTGTTTGTCTTTTGTGGCAAGATTCAAAGTCATCTGCAGTTAGGGAAAAGGTAAATCATCATCTTTCCAGTAATTCCAGCTGTGGTGTATTCAGTCTGTCATGAGTTTAAGAGTGAGGTGATCCTGATGCTGAATGTTCTTGCAATTTTTCTCAGTGGCCCTGCTGTTTTAGGCAGCTCATCAGCTGTGTGCCCTGAGAGAGCCAGGCAAAAGTTTGTTTATCCATGGGTTTGTGAATGGAAGCTGAAAACTGCAATACAAATACAAATCCCCAGACAATTTATTTTTTCATATATAAGATTATGCACTGAAAAACTGTGACAGTAGTTACTGAAGGATTTTGGGCATTTTTCTGATCTGAGTGCAATTTTTTTTTTACAATGTTGATATGAAGCTGACTGGTCTAGTCTCCCTTGTATTTAGCTAACACGGGAACCATTAAAATATACATAATATGCCTGGAGAATGCAGCTCTTCTACTTGATTTAAACGAAGATCTGCCTCTCTTAGAGACTTTGAGCTGTGCTGGGCCCTCATGCCCTCTCCTTGTAGGAGTTTCATTTGGCAACATTGCAAATTGTCCTTTGTCTCAGAAACATCTGAGAAGAAGGGAAGGAGCTCTTAAGTTGGGATACTGGGTTGAAATTTTGTCTATGCTTGCAATAGTGTATATACATATACATATTTGGTATAACTCCCCTGAAGCTGGTGGTGAAGCTGCTATTCTTACCTCTGAACAAATCAATTCCTATCTCTAAAAATAAGTGAATTAGGAAAGAAAAAAACCCTTACCATTTGTAATATGAACATATTTATTTGCTAAACATTTTATTCTGTATATGAACTTCATTGATACCAGATCTACCTAATATTTTCTTAATTTTATTAGAGAAAAGTCAAAAGGATTTTGCATGCTTTGGCTAAGTCAGGAGTCCTTTTCATTCTCTTTGTCGCAATAATGTCAAATAAACCATTGTCAGGATAAAAGACAAATGATGAAATATATCCATGCAAAAGACACACAAAACCTCCCATTGTCGTTATTTGGAAGAGCACTGAGAATAATTTCTTGACTACCTGAAGTAGATGAACCTCCTGGATCACCAATGAAACCCCATTAATGTCAGAGAATCTCCAGCTCTCATACATGCTGCCTAGAGAGCTTATGGAGCTACGCAGGAAGAAGAACATCTCATGCTTAATTCTTATCAGTACCAGAGATTATTTGCTGTGGTCCTCTGCGTTAATGTACAGCAGGATGTTGGGGAGCACACAATAAAATTTCCAGCCACACACAAGGAAATGCTGGACTAATAAAGTGTTCTTTTAGTGAATTGTAGGCACCAAAGGCTTTATCTTCCCCTCTGAGGAAATACACAGCTGTCACAAGTAATATCACTGAAAAAGTTTTCAGTTACTATGCATGGTCAGATTACCTGCATCTTTCATTATCTAGGTGAGTGATGAAAAGTTGTTGAGATCTATCAAAAGCGAGGCCTCAATTTAGCAAGGTGGCTAAGCAGGTGTCTGCCTTTGGTGGAACTCTCTGTGTGCAATAACCCAATCATGTGCTTTAGCAGGCTGCAGAATTGAAAACTAAATTAGAAGTAGAGTTCTTGAATGCTGTCTTGGAAATTAGATACCCACATTTGCAACTAGAAAATTATGCCAATATTATGCACAAGAGTGAGGTTTGTGTGTGTTGGTGTGAAAAGAGAAAAATATGTGTGTAGTGGGTTGGTGCTACACACACTACTTCTGCAGCACTTTGGGCATTTTGCACATGCATATTGCACTTGATTATTGTCTGAAGAAGCCTTCAGAAATGTACATACCATGAAACCATTATGCTAAATTTTTACTACATAACTCCTACCATGTTAGCAAAAATTTACATAAATCTAAAAGTAACAGCCATACTATAACTTCCAAACACAGTTCTCATTTCAGGATCCGGGCATGCACTTGTAAAACATTTAAATACCTATTGGTGGATAAGAAAATCAATATACTTGTGAGGTGACTAAGTAACAAAATGTATTAGAATTGATGTTACAATTAGGAAAAAAAGAAATAAATTGTTTTTCTGCTCATTAATATTTGGATAAATATTTATGAATGTATAAGACAAGGAAGTACTGCCAACACTAGATCTTTATTATGCCAGGCATAGGAATAATTCAAGCATTTAGGCAGCTGCATATTGAACTTAACCCCACTTGCTGCTCAACTGAATTTGATCTGGCTTCAGGAAGATTTTGCTATGGATGTGGCTCAGTTTGTGTGGTCTCTTTGCAGTTTTTGTTGAGGAAAAAAAGAGTGAGACTGTCTGCAGGTAACAGGCAAACTACAAGCTGCATTTGCCTTAACAAATGCTTACTGGGCAAAGCAGTGTTCAGGGTGGAGTTGTCAGCTCCCCTATGAAGGGGTAAGCTGTATTTACAGGATTTCTGTTTGCAGGGTTGACCGGGGGTTATTTCCAGCTTAAGAGCAGAGGTAGGCACTCCCTCAGGACAGGTTTTCTACTGGAGTCTCATTTTTATCCCTTCTCTTTCTCATTAAAGCCCTCAAATCCAGGCCCCTCAGTGCACACGGTGGATAGGAACCCTTTTTACTCAGTGTTGTGCGCAAGCCTGCTCGCTCTTTGTGCAGGATGGTCACCTTTATCCAGAGGGCAGACACTGCTCAGCCTTCACCCTACATTGGCAAAACATCCACCCTGCTCTCCAGCAAAGTGGCTTTTGTGGACCATGAAGGGAGGAAAGGTCATTTCCTTTGTACAGTGCTGTCCTATACGGGTGCAGCTGAGAGATGAGAAGGGGTCACAGAGATGAACTAGGATGATCTGATCACCCATACCCACCTCCATTTCTCTTTTCCTGGTGAAGGAGAGCCTGATGTTCTATCTTTCTTTCTTTTTCTTTTTCTATTTTTTTTTTTTTAAGGAAAAAAGAATAATGGCTTCATTATCTTCAGGCAATTTTTGTAGCCCTCCATCTCTAGTTCAGGATGCGAACCAGAACAATAGGTGTTTTGGAACCTGAGGAAAAAAACAGCTGGCCAGTATGGCTCAAAATGTAATTTCGTAGGGGCACGCATCAATAATGCGACTACCACTCTGTAGGATATTACGCAGGCAGCCTTAATGCTCTTGTATGGCATCTGGATTGACAAGACAGACCATGATGGCTCCAAAGGGTCAATAAAACATGCGCCATGGAGGACTTACACAATAGACAGTAATGGCTTCTTTGGAGCTGTTACGGTCTATTGGGTCAATAATAATCCACTTTTTAAAGAGTGCCAAAATATGAATTTACACAACAGGCCATAATGGCTCCTGATCTATCAGATAAATGATATGAATTATCAGCATTAGAGCCCTCACTGCAATGCACTTTTATCTATTAGAGTGGATAAAATAAATATTATATGCTTCAAAATATACTTTCATATTCAAAGGCCTGCTTTCTGAAAATATATGTGAAAACATAAAAAGAGAAAAGCCCAAACTCCCATCATTAAACCTGTAAAATAAATAGCATAGGTCAGGAAATGCAAACCTGGGACTGCCTCTAGAAGATTACTGCGAGATTCCACTGTACATTATTTTTAATTAAAGATTGTAGTAGCCTTTACCGTGTATATTTAATTTTTTATTTATTTATTTTCCTGCCAAACTCAGGTCTGTCTGTGGACACTTTCCCACATTGGTAACCTTTTCTATGCCATTGCGTCTTTTCTCCTGCATTAAGAACTCGTTGCCTGAGTAATGGTTTGTAGGATCCAGATTGCATGTTATACAAACAGGCTTAGTCTGAATATATGCATTCAAGACCAAAAATCTGTTTAAATAACATATGTTCTGTTTATGTCTACCTATCTGTCTCTATCAAGGAAGATAAAAGTCCTTGTCTACGCTGTTTCAGCTGTGCAATCAAGACAGAAACCCTCAACTGATGTTTGCCAGCAGGTGGTGACACACAGCTACAAGCTCCAATGGCAGTAACATTTCCCTGCAAAACTTGGAGAAAATCCAGGCTTCAGGAAAATGAACTACGCCTTCAGTTTGAGAAGAAATAATGATAAACGTCCATCGCACATGCGATGATTTAGTCTTGTTGTATGGCAAGAAGTATGTTCAGTCCACAGCAGGTCAAAAGTTTTCCTTGTTGTTTCTCTGCATTTCCTTCTTGTTACTATAAAACATTTGGCTTGGCTGTGAAATATACTTTTAATTAAAAGATAGGAAAATCATAGTAAGACAGCAGCAGCAGAGAGCTGTTAGAAAGCCTGCTGTCTTACCTCTCATAATAAACATAATGCAAAGGATAGGCACACACAAAATCTGAAGTGTTGTGAGAATATGTATACAGCAACTTGTCCAAGTCCTTTCGAAGAGAAGTGTAAATAGTGTTTTCTGCTTGTCTGTGATTTCCTCATGCTTTTTCAAAGTTCATGTGTTTTTCTTTCTGGTCTCACAGCCAGGTAAAATGGCTTGAAAGACCCGCTGCTTATACCAAACACCATGATTCATTTTCTAGTATGTTAGTGGTCAAATAATCCTTCTGTAACAGACAAGATAAAAAGTTGATATGGAATCGTGGCTGGATCTGTCACTTTTGGTTTCTATCATGCTGTGGTTTCCAGGCACTTATAATTCCATGGATTTCATGCATATATTTTGTATACTTGTTACTCTTAACTTAAACAGCATGCCCTGGAAAGGAAATTGGGGTGCTCACAGCATCTGAAGTGTAATAACTTTAGAGAGAAAAGTACAAGTCTCGTCCTGCTTAGCAGGGAGCTGAGAACAGGATGGAAATATAAAAATACTGAGGATTTTTTCCCTTTTGCAGTGTCGGTTTCCTGCAAGTATCTACCATCTACTATATTGACTGGTTTATCAGGCAGCAGGTATCTCTATCAGTCTATCTTGAATTGTCATCCAACAGGAGATTAAACGCTGCCTGCCTTCTTCTTGTGATTTTTAGTCTTCACATCGCAAAGTTTTCAATCAAATTTCAGCAGTGTACATTTAGCTTAGAGAACTTGTAGTTCTTATCTTCCCAAAGCAGGTGATTTAGACCATGTTTACCTTGTACAGTTCCAAGATATCTCTTGGCAAACCTGTCCGCAACTCAGGCCTTGAAATGATTCTCAAGTTCAGGGTTCTTTTTTTTTCTGTCTCCCTTTCTCTTCCACTCCTCAGGCAGGCTACCAGTCAAGCAACAGCAATAACAACATGAGTCTTGAAGAACAGACAAATGCCAATTTTCAGAAGATTTATATCGATGTGACAACTTTGTACAGTTAGTTTCTTTAAAATGAAAGCAACGTGACCGCTTACAGCCTTGTTCTAAGAAGTTTCCTCCTTAGTAATCTTTCCATTGCACTTATCACGCTGTGGCCTCACCCTGTGAATCAGCCCAGGAGCCCAGGAGGATGTCAGGTGGGTGTGTTTCTTATTTTGCGTCAGATACCTGAGGAAGCTGTGGGCTGGGAGGTATCCTGTAAAATAAACTATAGCTCCATTTGTAAGGAATCCAGCACGAGCAAGTTGACACTGAAAAAAAGGGCTTCTCTACCACTTAGCATATTTTCCACATAGGATTTTGATAAACAGACTAACTAGAATTTAAGTAAGCATAAACTGGAGACTAAAAAATGCTGGAAAGGCAATTCAAAACAATCACAAATGTCAGACTGTGCATCTGGATTTTTGTGGTACATTCTCCATGCATAAGAGTTATAACATAGTATTACTAAAAGTGATTCTGCTAAGGTGAAGGAATGAAGGAGTTGGGAATTATAGTTAAAGAGTCCTAATTGGTCTCTCAAACACCTAATACTTCGAACAATCTGGCATACAGCAGTCACAGCAAGATTTGTGTACCGATTCTGGTCACTTAGAGCCATATAAAAATGCTGTAGAGGGGTAAAATGGTCCACAGATCACTATAGACCATGTTTCTGTCTGCAAAAGCAATTGAGGGTGCAAGTATACTTCCAGAGGGTCAGAGGCTGCCTTTTGAGGACTTCCTGCTCAGAGGGGAGGAACATGTTCACTTTTACAGGAATGGGAATGCTCAATTAGGTGTTCCCAGTTTCCCAACCAGCATTGTGAGCTCGGGGCTGGCATTCAGGATGGATAAATCTCCACAGTGTGGCAAAGCCTCTCTCCATCTGAACTCTCACCTTAGGGGTGGGATGAATAAGAGGAATGCAATTCTGGATACAGTCATTACAAACAGGACAGGAGATTAATTCTGAACTCCTACTTATTCTGGAAGATCTGTGAGGCTGTTATGGTAATTTGATGCCAGCTGGGAAGAGGCGAATACCTCCCAAATCAGTGCTTTAGCCAACAGCCTGATGACAACAGAGGGTTCCCATCATGCAAGAGAAATCTTCCAGAGGGTGATACCCACTAGAGTTCATCTGCTTCATGCTGTCAGGGCAACAAGAAAGAGAGTGAAGTGACAGGTGAGTTGGCCCAGCTGCTTCTTCATGAATATCTGAGATTCCTACATAGTGTAAGTGGAAACTGTATGAACACACCAAAGAGGAAAAGACATTGAAAATTGAAAGGCACTGCCTAGATGATTTTAACACGGTGTATTTAGATCAATTTAATCCACCTCTTCCATGTGTGGAGTGTAGATTCAGGTGGTTGGAGTGAAACACAATTGCTTTGCTCTTGAACATGGAAACAATTTTTAATTTTTTTACCCTGTGCTCACACTTGCTCTACTTTCTTCCTTCCCTGTCCTCAAGTACAAGCAAGCAAAAGTGCCTGGGACCAAGCTGCAGGGAGGGGATTATGGCCCAATCCACTCGGGCATCAGCTTGGTTGAACTCAGTTCAGGACTGTCTTGTTGGCAGAGGTCCATGGATGGGGTGAATGAGTGTCAAAAATGCTGATAACTCAACCGATCTTTATGGTCCCTTCAGCCTTCATCTCAGAAGAAACACAAGATGTACATTCCCATTGCTTTTATAAGTACTGTCTTCTCCTTATCTGAGAGCTTCTCCTTAGTGAGCCAAATTCCTGCAAGTAGCCATTTTAACCACAGAGTTTGGGAAGAGGTGCAAACATTTGGGGTTCCAAAAGCTGAAAAATATATGATTGTGGAAAAAAACCCCTTGGTGGTCTCACCTGATAATGTCACAGAAGCAGAGCCCAGGGTAGGAGGGATACTTCCTTTGTCAGATGGGATGGATGAGTTGTGCAAGAGAGAGGTAGGGGAAGCAATGGGACATTGGGAAAGGGAAATTGAGAGGGGGAATGAGGACAAAGCAGAGTGTATTCTGGATGTGGGGAGGGGTCTGCTGTGGACTGGCACAAAAGAAAAAAGCTACAGATACCGAAAGTGGATTAATAATGTATGATACATGTGAGAGAGGCAAATTTGGACGTTTTTGAGTGCTTGCTGTGTACCTTTGACTCCTTTTAATATTTGTGTGAATACATAGATGGGACGAAGAGAAATTAAAATTGTTACATAGGTTGGTATTCTAGCATTTAGCATATCACTGACATAGAGGAATATTGCATATGTGACTCCTTTTCTGTACGTAGGTTAGGAGATGGACATGTTTTCTGTTGTTAGGATGTGTCTGAGAGCAAAAAGTTTAAGAAACCTGTAATTTGGGTTACTGTTGTAGTTTCTTTGTGTGTGTGTTTTGTGTATGTGTGTGTGAATGTGTTCGTGGGTTTTTGTGAAGAATTTTTGTTATTCTGTTTTTTTTTCTTTTTTGTTTGTTTGTTTTGGTTTAGGTTTTTTTGTGTGTGTTTGGTTGGTTTTTTTGACTTTTTCCCTGTTTGTTCTCTATGTTAAACAGGACATTTCTCCTATAAACAGGGATTTTTGTGGTTTCAGATTTAGCCTTCAAAGGTAGCACTTTCATCAAGTGGAACTACAAACCTTCAGCTCAACTTCAAGAACCACAAAGAAATGCTGAGAAAAAAATTAAGAGAGGACATGAGACCTATGCTGTGAAACCAGCAGGAAGCACCATTCACTTTTAGCAGCTTTCCAAAATCTTTAATGAAATGAACATATTTAACAGCATATGTTTTGTTCATGTTGATTCCTGCACTCGGATCTTCTGCTGCCTCAGAAAATGCATTTGAAGGTGGCTGAGGTATTTCAGTTTGACAAATAAACTAAGCTGCGGTTACTTTCTCAGTATGTTTTGTGTCATGGTGCTAATTTCCCATTCACTTGATTGGGATGCAATGATTTCATGACAATGTCAGTGCAGGTCTATGGAAAAGACATTATGGTGTCAAAATGAAATGAAACAATGTTAATTTGTCTATGGAAATGGTATTCCACTGCCAAATTGAAACATAACACTCAGCTCAGCCACCTTGAGACTTGGCAGTCCTGCACTATTGAAGGACCCCGCCACACTGGGTGATTTTACAGCAGCACACTGGGAAACTACAAATCTGGATTAAATATTAGAGGAGGTAAGGCTATTTGTTTTGTTCTCTGAAATCACAAATGTATAGCATTTCCTAGTGATATAAGGGCCTTCCACATGTGCTGCAGTACCTAAAGCCCAGGAAGAGTGTGGGATCTGAGAGGAGAAAAAGCAGTTTAGCAACATTTACTCAGATATCTTTTGGCTTCCATTGGGTCTCAGCACATCTCCTTCCTAGCATGATATTAATGGATCATTTTTAGGTGAAAAATGCTATTAGATTTTGCAGTGTTCACAGCACCTAACCAACGTCTGTGACACTGGAGTTCAATTTAAGCAGTACTCTAAATCTAATTTGGGTTATAATTCCACCAGGATATAGCATTTCTAGTAAAAGAAGAATTTGAACATAAAGCAGAATCCAAAGTGTAGGGAATACAATAATGAAAAGAATAATAAGCTAGTCAAAATCAAAAGGCAAACACTGAGGGAGGGAAGAAGCAATATATTAAAGGATATAGAAAATACAGATAAATATTTTCTCTGTTGTTCAGGGTCTAAGGAATGATGGAATCTACTTATCAATCAGTCTGTCTATTATTTTGTTTTATGCTCCTGGACAGTATGACCACCTTTGAAAAAGGGTGATCTTTGATCTCCTGCCCTGGGGTGAGCACCAGCAGATGTTCTTTTGTTCTTCTCTCCATATTCAGTGTCCCTCACCTCCTAAAAATGAAGTGTGCTCCCCGAAACTGACAGGTGTTTCTCTGTTTGATTGCAAAGAGATGGATTTAGGCTAAATGTGACCTGAAACCTTCAAAGTAGAAGGGCCTCCCAGCATGCTTGCAGACTGGTGGGAGGGAAGGCAGCTGTAACATCTGCGCTTCTGGGAATATTAGCAAATCACATGCAGATGTCAAGAAGAAATAGGCTTGGCCAGTCTGTTAGGAGGGACTCTAGCACACCCTCTTTCATCCTGGGTGAATTTCTGGGGTGGTTTTGTCTACCGAGTGATGCTGTCTCAGTGATTTTTTTTTTTCCTTATTTGTGAAATGAGTGTAATGGCACTTCCCTGCCTTTTGGAGACATTAGGGAGAAGAAATAAATTATTGGGTTTTTTGAGTCTGGGCAGTACTATAAGACAGTTATTTCAGTATATACGGCATCACAAGCTGGGGTGGGTGGAAAGGCTAATCACATGACCACTGTATTTTAAGGAAGCAAATCCTTTCTTTACTTGTGCCTCAGCTGTCATAAAAATCTGACTCTGGCTAATGAAAACAATAAACCTATCCAATCTTATTGATGGCTCTGGAGATTTCTTGGACATGAGGAGCTCGGTGTTCTACTTTTGTGTATTGATAAAGCTGTCTCTGTGCTGTGCGCAGCATTTCTTGATATCCACTGAAGTCCTGGAGTTAAAGTTCCTCCTGAGAATCCAATTACAGCTTCAATCTTACTGTATGAGTGGTGTAGGTTCCTTTTTTGAGTAAAGCACCGTCCACCTTTCCTCATTCCTCAGGTGAGAAGCATGAAATTGTTGAACCTGGTGGATATGGTTATTCTGGTCATTTCCTGAAAGATGCCAGAGAACTCACTTCAACTCTGAAAGGCAGAATGAATAGAGGCATTAGTGTTCACATTAGTGTTTAATCCTCAATTGCCTTACACAGGCTTTCATACACCAAACTGTGACTGGCATTGCTACATCATGAGAGGACATACTTTAAGGATGAGCTCATGAAGGCACAGGAGCAGGCGATCCCAATGTGCCGAAAAGTGAGTCGGAGGGGCAGATGGCCAGTCTGGATGAGCAAAGAGCTCCTGAAGGAGCTGGGGGAGAAAAAGAGGCTGTACAACCTTTGGAAAAAAGGGGAGGTGAGTCAGAGTCTGTTTAAGGAAGCTGTTAAGCAGTGTAGGAGGAAAACCAGAGAGGCGAAAGCCCAGATGGAGCTCAAACTAGCTGTGTCTGTCAAGGACAACAAGAAAAGCTTCTATAAGTACATTAACAGTAAAAAGAAAGGCAGTAACAGCCTCCACTCCCTATTGGATGCAGAGGGTAACATAGTAACCAAAAATGAGGAAAAAGCAGAAATACTCAATGCACACTTCGCCTCTGTTTTTAATAACAAAACAAACTGCCCGCAAGAAAACTGGATCAGCAGTGGCATGGAAGGAGCTGGGNCCAGGGGAGGTTTAATCTTAACGTTAGGAAGCGGTTTTTCACGGAGAGAGTAATTGCATATTGGAATGGGCTGCCCAGGGAGGTGGTGGAGTCGCCATCCCTGGAAGTGTTTAAGAGAAGACTGGACGAGGAGCTTAGTGACATGGTCTAGCTGGTCTAGCTGGGGGGTGAGGGCTGGATGACCCTGGGCCCCCTCCGGCTCGGAGTGGCCCGCTAGGTTGTGAGGCATCTAGGTTGTTATTATGCTCTGGGATGTGCCCTCGGTCGCTGTATGGGTATTAGATGGTGAGTTGGACTAGATGATCCTTGTGGGTCCCTTCCAACTCATAATTTTCTGTGATTCTGTGATTCTGTGATGGTGTGAGAATCTTCTTCCCTCCCACATTCTTCTCTCTCTAAGTGATATCCATCAAATCACCGTTGAGAGCTCCCTGTAACTTCTCCACGCGTTTCATGCTGCTCCTGTCAAAGTTTTTCACAGAGGTTTCTAGGCCATTTGAATGACTAGTAAGAGGTTTGGCTCTTCAGGCACCATTTACACATTGTTTTGAAGTAGTTCATATTGCACTAGTTATAGTTGTTAAGTTGTGCAGCCCACAGCTGCAATGTACAATCCAACTTCAAATTTATAGGGAAGAACTACAACATGAAGTATTACAGACCTCCCAGCTTGTTTCAAACAACTAAGAAAAGTAGTGGAAATATACTGCTAGGATTAAAACATAGGAATGTTTTGTTCTAGATCAGGAAGGCAAATTTTAAGTGTACTTTATTCAATGTGAAGGATATTCTCACTATTTTTTTCCTTTTGTTTTGTTAAAAGACAGAAAGAAATCTTCCTTTCTACAGTTCTCTCTCTCCCTCTCTCTCATGCACATTCACATGCATGTGTGCACACACAAACACACACAAAAGCACACGCCTTCTCTTTCTCTGGGTGTGAAGCATGGTGGACATCTGGTTGCCAGGCTCAGTCTTCAGCCCCACAGATAAAGAGCAACACCATTGTTTGAATATTTTCTTTATAGGTTGACATTTGGGGAATTTATCTGCTGTCCTCCAATAAGTGACACTGTTCCAACAATTTTGAGCAGTGTGTAAACCACAGATTAATTGCACAAATTATATGAATTATCCTAAAATTTTTGGGTAATGTTTGCCCTGTCAACACTGTAATTGAGATGACTGGGCATGTGGAAAGCCTGCATGTGGCAAGCGGCAGTCCATGATGCAGATGGGGAGGCAATTTACATCTACCTCTGCTTGGAATAAGTCATGCAAGGACTGCAGTCTGCAAGCAGAATAGGTAATGTGAGGCTTTCATCAAAACAACAACAAAAAAAGCAGTGGGATATAGTCTTCAAAATATTACCTAATATGGAGGGATCTGTATTTCTCTCCCATATACAAGGCGAACTTCCAGTGCGTGTGTGGTAATGGTGGGGGAAATGTGGAAGATACAGACTTCACAGTTTCAGCAAAAAAACCTTTTCCTTGTTCGTGAAATCAGTCACAGTAGGGGGAAAAAAATAAAAAAGCTTTTAAATGACTTGTGTCCACATCAGCTGAACTGTACTGTCTGTGATTTGGACTGAGTAGTGACTCCTCACAGCAGGAATCCCGCAGGTCATGTCAAATTTGCCTTGTCATTTCAGAAGGCATGTTAGAGTAATATCTGGATTTGTGATAGAAGAGAACAGAGCAATGACCCAGAGTATTCCTTTACATCTAAAAACAGAAGCAAAATATTTGTAACAGTGGAATAACCTCTTAGATGTTATGTTTAAGGTGCTGAATATTACAAACATCTAGGATTCATTCAACAGTCAGTTGCATCCCTTCTACTTACAGTGGAATGGAAACAATAACAGGGGATGGTGAAGGGAAGGAAGGCTTCAAGTCAAGCTGCCACCCACTTTAGCTCAGAGGAAGCTTAAGTTCCCACTTAGCAAGCACTGCATGGCATGGTGTAATCTCTACTTGTTTTGATGTTACTTGAAGTAATAGCAAATCCAGCCACTAAGGTTGACTTAACTATAAAATGTGCCATCATCATTTTAGTTTTTCACTTTTTTTTCCTTCCAGAAGACCCCTAAATACTCTTTCCAGAAATACTTGCATATGGACAAGAGGATTTTAACATGGGATAATTTGCTGGACATCCAAAAAGTTTCCCTCAGACTTTCCCAAGTGTATATACGTGTTCTCAGAGTCAGTGGAATGGGCTTCTTACCAGAGACAGAGTGGTATCAGTAGTTATTCAATGCAATTTGTATAAATTAGGCATTTTGTGAATGAGTGCAGCCTCTGACTTAGGAGAAGAATTCCCTTCTGTGAGACACTAGAGTAGTGAAGGAACTTGGACTGAGAACTCCGGAAGGCCTGGAGAAGAGTGCAGGGTAGGAAAGGAGTGCAAATGTCTAAACCAGACGAGATTTGTTTCTAAAGAAGAAATTCCATTGAGCCTCCACATGCTTTTAAAATGAAGGGTAAGTGAAAACTTGATTTTGTTACAGTGAAAGAAAAAATTCCCATTGTGTTCAACAGGGCTGGGATTTCATCCAAGACCTCCACATCATTATAAGACACTCCTGTAGCCCATATCTGATCTTTTACAAAAAGTATTCCATTTTCAGGAATTATTAAGGTTTTCTAATTTTCTGACTTCATCATCTGCAGTGCCCCTGTCATAACTTCTTTTTATAAAACACATTTTTTCTTTCAGTCTTGCACATATTGTTGTTATGCCCCCAAATATCAAAGAATCATAACATAAGGTAAAAATAACTCATTGCAAATAATAAACACATCCTTTTTAATAAACTCTACTTTTGTTTTTGTACTTAATAAAGTAAAATACCTGGATAAAATCTGGTAGTTGAAGAAATGCCAGATAAGTTCCTGATTTGACCAGGGACAGGGTTTCACCCCACATTTTTATGAGGAATATTTAGCACACAGGCATTCCACCTCCCTGTATATCCACCTCCATATATTTCAAAGAAAGAACAGAAGGCAATGCAAAAGTAGCTGCCACCATCCACCAGATAATTCTTTCAAACATCTCTCAGCATTCTAAACTATAATCTAAACTTATGTCCACATAACAAATAACAGCCCTTTGAAATGAACTGAGAAACTGTAAAGCCATTAAGAAAATGTGCCATTAAGGAAAGGATTTCAGCATTTCCTATGAAAAAGGTTCCCAATGTATGTATTTCCACATGTGCAGGGAAATGATTAAAGTGTTTATAGCTTTTGTAATTGGTCTCTCTCAATTTAAAAATATAGGCTTTTTTTTTAGTGTTACAGTTCTCTAGCACTCTTTGTCTAGAATAACATTAATGAAGTCCCATTTTCTCAGTTGCCGAAGGTAGAAAATAGGGAAGTGATGTGTTTAACAGAATATGTTCTTGAAACATGCCGTCTGTCTGCCCATATTCCAGCAAACACGGCCTCTCGTTAACGTGTCCATTACCCACAGCATGCTCCTACAGGGTCTGGGGCTGCCGTGGCTCACGTGGTGGTGAAGCACATATGGCAGCAGGGAAAGGGGGCTCATTGTCTCTTTCAGAGCACCCTTCTGCATGCTACTGCCCATGACAGTACTGAATGTTTGAAGGAAGATGTTTTTCAACCGTAAAAGCAGAGGGCACTGCTATAGCCGTCCCTTTCCAAAGCATATCCAGCTCTTTCCAGGAGAGCTTGTGCTCTGCTCTGTTAGATGCTATAAACATGCTGGTATAAAACTGATAGGAACCACATGCGTGGCCTTGTGCTCACTGAGTGAGTGAATCATTAATGGCTTGGTCCTGGAGGTCAAAGCCACTTTCATCACCTGCAGATCATGGCCTTTGGAGTGGTTTGTGGCTCCTCTAGGTCAGTCTAGAGAAGAAAGATTTTCACCCAGTTTCCAGAGGAATACATTTGTTTTATAGATAAGAATATATAAATAGAATTTTTTTTTGTATCAACTGTCAATCAGGTTACATGCTAATTTTTTTATTTCTGTTATTTTCTTTTATGCTGCTAAGCTAAAGCTTTAGGTTTTGTTCCAGTTGTTAAAGCATGTATAAAATGTTTCCTTATTTCTTTTCATAATACCCCAGGAGAGGGTGTTTTTCCTTTCCTTTCGTAAATTATCTTAAGTAGAAATTGTCAATCTGGAATTGACAGGTATTTGTTACAGACAACAAGGCATTGTTCCTACTTTGCTTCATCCACCAACACAGATGCTGCTGTCACATGTCACAACAATGGGGAAAGTTATTAAAGAGCAATAATACTGTAATATAAAGATATGAGGGTAAAAAGTTCTTAAGGTATGCTTGCTGGCTGGAGGAAGGAAATCCTGTTCTTCATGTAGTTGATCTGACAGCACTTTGACTCTCACATGAATCTCTTATTTCCTGGAATGTTCTTATAAACTACCAACGGTCCCCCTCTCCCTCCACAAAGCTATCAGATAACAGTAGGACAGAAGCATAGCTCTATTAGTGAGGTTGTTCCTCACCTGTTGAATTACTGAAGGAGAAAGGGCATGGATTTTGAGGGAGTTGGGATTATTCTGATCTAATTACAGAAAGGCTGAGCCCGTTGCTGGGTTATGATGCGGAATGTGTTGTGATGATACAAATATCCACAGGTAATTCTTTTTGTCAGAGGCTGGCTTAGACACAGGAAAATTCCTAAGTAACTTGCTAAACCTCCTGTGAACCTGTCAAAGGAGGCAATAGTGGTCTTTGATAGGCTCGTGGTGCTGCCAATCCTGAAACGTGGCACTGATAGATGGAGAGTGTTGTACTTCAGAAATGGGCCTGAGCTGCAGAATCTTGGACAGGATTCAACTCACATCATCCAAATTTGGGGTTGAATGTGAGGAAATCTGAGCATTGCCATCCTCTGACTGGCATGAAATCAAATGGATTCTTTGGGCTTTTTCCCTTCACCACAAAGAATGACAACAGCAACAAAAGTTAAGAGAGGAGAGAAAGAAGTGACATCATCTGCAGAAAATTTTTGGGGTTTTTTTATGCCTGAAAGACTGTTTTGATTTCCAGCTGCATCTCAGGTAGGAACGAAACATGATTTTGAATTGAATGCTCTAGCTGTGTGTAAACGGAAATACTTGTGGTTAAGGAGAGGAAGAGACAAAGCTACACTGGCTTTTTGATAACTTTCTGATATTTGGAGGGACCAAAAAGCTCTTGGCCTAGCTTCAAATAGCTGAGACATTAGTCAAATAATTTTAAATGTCTCAGTCTCAGTGGGAGCATGGCAGTGGTTCGAGTTATATGCAATACTCTCCAAGCTACTACTATTCCCACTTCTCTGTACTCCAGCTCTTCCCTTAAACCCTATGTTTCCTCTTCTGTGGTATGGGAGAGCAGCTACATATGCTTTATGTTTCCTGAAGATTAAAACCAGTATGTAATACTCCATAGTCTGTCAACAGCCAGCTTGGGAAAGAGACCAAAGACTAGAAAGGCAAAACCAGACTGTTAGATCAATCAAGGCCAAGATGTGCTTTTCACTTATAAAAGCCAAAAGAAAACTGGCAAGGCAAGAAGTTTGTCCTTTGCAATGCTGGCAGACTGCTGCCCCCCATCCTGTGTCTGACTCTCTGTGAGTCAGACTATATACAAATTTGCAAGAGAAGATATTGTGTGTGTGTTTAAAATACTTCTGCTATCAGAGAGGGAGAAGACCTCTGTCTGCAGTGAGTATCAAGGCTTGGGATAAGAAGCCAATGATTTGTGATTTGTGTTTTGGTTTGGTTTGGTTTTGGGGGGTAGGTGAGTGGGTACTATTAAATAGTTGTCTGAAATTATCTAGTTGTGCAGAACTGAACAAAGCGGTATGTGTTTCCAAACACGAAAAACAAGTTGTCAAGAAACATCCTCAGAGACAGAGGGTCTCTTTTGTAGTTGTCCAAGAATGTCTTATTTAAAATGACATTCATTGTAAAGATGCAAATGGTGTTTCTTTTAAAATGTAGCAGTACTGAAAATAAAGCAAGCAAAAAAGGAAATTAAAACAGTGACAAGAGAAGGAGGTCTGGCAAGTTGGCTTTCAACCAAATGACCTCTTCATAGATCAGCTGGGAGCCAGGAATGAATGAGATTACCATGAGCTAGAAAGATTTATAGTTCTTTATTTGGTCTCTCGGTAAGTTTCCACATATAGTCAGTTATATAAGGGGCAATGACAGGGGAAAATGGCGGGCAAAAGAAATCCAGAACACTAAATATTTATTGTGGTTCCATAAACATATATGAGAAGAATGAACTATTTAAAGATTCAGAGCATTTGTTTATTTCAATTAAAACAAACATGCTTACTAAGGAAAAATTTTGCATAGACCTCCAAATCTAGCTCTTTCAGGAGAAGGCACAGTCATACCTCGCATATTTGGCTTCTGGCTTCGTGTACTCATGTTTTCTTCTGTGAATAGTAGCTGAGCATTCGTGGTTTCCTGTACTCACAGTTTCCCGCTATTTGCGTATTCACAGATTGGGTGATTAGCGGGACCGCTGGAGACCCATAAAGCGAGAATATCAAGGTATGACTGTAATTGCAGGTTGTAAATATATCTCGAATTGAATAAGGCATGTATAAGTAACACAAAAAACTCGTCATGGGAATGAATGTTTGGGTTTCTTTAATCACTACACAGCCTTTCACCAAGCTGACCACCTGAGAGGGAACATCCCTCTGTGGACTGCACAAGCTAAACACATCACAGTATCACAGAATATTTTGAGTTGGAAGGGACTCACAAGGATGATCAAGTCCAGCTCCCAAGCTAATGCCCATACAAGGATCAAAGCAACAAACCCAGAGCCGTGGACATAACATAATTCCCTGCCCCATTGTCCCATTATCTACAGAATCACAGAATTAGTAAGGTTGGAAAAGACCATAGAGATCATTGAGTCCAATCTATCACCAGTTACCTAACCTGCTGTCATCCTGCTGCCAAAGCACCATCCTACCAATAATACACTGCCCTAATATCTAGGTCATGCTACTAAGTACATCATCCAACCTTTTCTTAAACACCTCTAGGGATGGTGACTCCACCACCTCCTTAGGCAGCCCATTCCACTGAGAGATCACCCTTTCTGTGAAAAAGTTTCTCTAATGTCAAGTCTCTATCTCCCCTGACGCACTTTAAGACTATGTCCTCTTGTTCTATCACTGGTAGCCGGAGAGAAGAGACTGACCCCCACCTGGCTACAAGTCCGTTTCAGGTAGTTGTAGAGAGTGATATGGTCTCCCCTCAACCTCCTCTTCTCCAGACTAAACAACCCCAGCTCTCTCAGTCATTCCTCATAGGGCTTATGTTCCAGCCGCTTCTAGATCATGTCACCAGTGTTGGTGACTCCACCAACTCCCTGGGCAGATAATTCCTCTGAAAGATCACTCTCTCTGTGAAAAACCTCTTCCTAACATCCAGTCTGAACCTCCTGTAGCGTAGCTTAAGGCCATGTCGTCTTGTTCTGGTGCTGGCCACCAGAGAGAAGAGATTTACACCCACTCGACTACATCTTCCCTTCAGGTAGTTGTAAACAGCAATGAGGTCACCTCTGAGCCTCCTCTTCTCCAGGCTGAACAACCCCAGTTCTCACAGTC